>WOVY01010925.1:0-76108 GCA_013436015.1 Rhipicephalus annulatus | reverse complement strand
AACAGGGACCGCACATCGTATCGACACCGACGGATCCCGTGTGATTCGCCGCCGCCCTTACCGTGTGTCGGCTTCGGAACGCAAGCTTATAGAAGAACAAGTCAACGACATGCTCGTGCGCAACGTCATCAGGCCTTCGACAAGCGCATTGTCTTCTCCTGTCGTACTAGTGAAAAAAAGGATGGCTCGGTACGGTTTTGCATTGATTACAGATTACTCAACAAAATCACTCGTAAGGACGTCTACCCAATGCCTCGCATTGACGACGGTCTTGATATTTTACAAGGTGCCGAGTACTTTTCAAGTCTCGACTTACGCTCCGGTTATTGGCAGATTCCAATGCACGAGTCTGATAAAGAGAAGACTGCGTTTGCCACGCCAGATGGTCTCTTTAAATTCAATGTGATGCCTTTCGGACTGTGCAATGCCCCAGCCACATTAGAACGGATGATAGACACGGTACTGCGGGGATTAAAATGGAAGACCTGCCTTTGCTACCTGGACGACATTGTCATCTTTTCGTCCAGCTTCTCACAACACCTGTAAGGGCTAGACGAAGTCCTCACGTGTTTGCTAAGGCCGGTTTCCAGCTCAACACTAAGAAGTATCGGTTTGCCAGTCACAGCATCAAGGTATTAGGTCACGTCTTCAGTAAATATGGCGTTGAGCCCGATCCCGACAAGGTTGCCACGGTACTGCACTTTCCTACACCAACCACACAGAAAGACCTCCGCAGCTTCCTTGGCTTAACGTCGTATTTCCGCCGCTTTGTACGTGATTTCGCTACTATTGCGGCTCCTCTGCACAAACTTCTGACCACGAGCACACCCTTTGTCTGGTCGGATGACTGCGAAGCCGCTTTTCACACCCTGAAGCGATGCCTCACAACACGGCCAGTGCTTCGCCATTTCGACCCTGCAGCACCTACTGTGCTACACACTGACGCAAGTGGACTTGGCATCGGTGCTGTCCTTCTTCAGCGGAACCACGCTTCCGAAGAACAAGTCGTGGCCTACGCGAGCCGTACTCTGTCACCTGCTGAGCGAAACTACAGCATCACTGAGCAAGAATGTCTCGCCATCGTGTGGTCCATACAAAAGTTTCGTCCTTACATAAGCGGCCGGCATTTCACAATAGTGACTGACCATATGCTCTGTGTTGGTTATCGTCTCTCAAAAATTTGTCGGGACGCCTTGGCCGTTGGGTACTACGATTGCAAGAGTATGACTACAGCGTCACATATAGGTCGGGCCGAGAGCACCAAGATGCCGACGCTTTGTCCCATTGCCCGCTCTCGCAAAGCGCCGAAGAGTCACCTTCCATCTGTTCGTCACCGCCCGCCAAAGTGACCAAACAGACGGCTGTTGCTTCGAAACAGTTAGTTGCCTCGGCGGACCTTCTTTCCTCCACAGATCTCGCCTCGCTCCAACATGCCGATACCTGCTGCCGCACAATCATCGATAGGTTCACTGGCTTATCGCGTGCTCCAAACAGCCGCCTAAGACGACAACTTGCCCGTTTCAAGCTTCAAGAGGGAACATTATGTCGGCAAATTTACCATCCTCTCGGTAACCAATGGGTTCCCGTCATTCCTCACTCACTTCGTCTAGAAGTCCTACAAGCGTTTCATGACGATGCGACAGCTGGCCACTTAGGGTTCCACAAGACCTACGACCGTCTCAAGACTCGCTGCTTTTGGCCTGGTCTCTCCACTTCTGTCGCCAAGTACGTCGCTTCCTGCGCGTCATGCCAGCCCCGAAAACGTACCACGTCTCTTCCCGCGGGGCCATTGCAACTACTGCCGTGCCCGTCCACCCCCTTTGAATTTGTGGGCATAGACTTATACGGACCTCTTCCGCTTATGCCAGCCGGTCACCGTTGGATTGTTACTGCCGTAGACCACCTTACTCGCTACGCGGAGACGGCAGCTCTTTCATCTGGTGCTACCTCTGAAGTAGCCGATTTTTCCTTCGCGCCATTATTTTACGACATGGCGCACCACGTGTGCTTCTTAGTGACCGTGGCAAGACATTTCTTTCACATGTCCTTGCTGAAGTCTTACAGGCCTCTAACACCATCCACAAGACCACATCAGCGTATCACCCAGAAACTAATGGTCTGACTGAGCATTTTCACCGAACTTTGTCCGACATGATCTCTATGTACGTGCAACCGGATCACAAAAACTGGGACACAATACTTCCTTACGTCACGTTCACATATAACACTTCCATACAGCGTACGACAAATTTCAGCCCTTTTTTTCTCGTGTATGGCCGTGTACCGACTTTTGTTCTGGACACTACCTTTTTGTCCACATCTTCCAATTCATCTTCATCTCTCCCGGAAGATTTCGCCGCTCGCGTCGCCTGCTGCCGTGAAATCGCCCGCGCCAACACTGCTACCATTCAGGACAAGAGAAAAATCGACATTGATGCGAAGCGCCGAGTGGTTGTGTTCCGCCCAGGCGACGAAGTTCTTTTGTGGACACCTGTTCGTGTACCTGGGCTCTGCGAAAAATTCCTTCACCAATATCTCGGTCCATACACCGTCCTGGAACGAACATCTGAAGTCAACTATCGCGTTGCTTCTGTCAACACGGCTCCTGATCGCCGTCGCTGCCACACCGAGATCGCCCACGTCTGTCGACTGAAACGATATATTCGGCGTCTCAACCCTTTCTAACTTGCTGCCCTCTTCCGCGAATAGGGAAAAATAGTGTGAGCGCTGATTATGTACTTCATCTTCATCTGTATGACCAAACCATTGTAGTGATCATCATCGTACGGCACGCAGGCTGGCTCTCTGGCTCGTGCGTCTGGATTAAAAAGATAGCCTGGTTGCTGCCGTACCGGACGTGGTCTCATAATGTATATATATATATATATATATATATATATATATATATATATATATATATATATATATATGACGGAGCACAAAAAAATCATAGTAACAACCCTAGAGAATCTCACACGTGAAGGCACCATTAATTCAAAGCTTAAAAAGGCACTTAGTACGGTACATTCGGCGCCTGGTCGTTTTTACATGCTGCCGAAGATTCATAAAGAGAATAACCCTGGCAGACCCATTATATCAGGCACGGGAAAGTTAACGGAACCCATTTCCAGTTATATTGATTCTTTAATCAAAGACATACCACCCACACATGAGTCCTTCTTGCGTGACACAAACCACTTCCTTCGGGAAATAGCAGACGTGAAAATTCCAGACGGTGCATTTCTCGTAACATTGGATGTTAGCTCACTCTACACAAATATCCCACATGACGATGGTGTAAGGGCACTTGTTGAATCGTATGGCACACACAACCCTGTCGCTTATCCAAGCAAAAAAGTAATTGAAATCTTCACAAGACTTGTACTCGATTTGAACAGCTTTGAATTTAACAACCAGTACTATCTTCAAATCAGCGGTACGGCAATGGGTACAAGAATGGCCCCAAACTACGCTAACATATTCATGCACCACATAGAGTCCAATTTTCTTTCATCTTGTAATATCAAACCATTACTCTATAAACGGTACCTAGATGATATATTCATAATTCGGACACATTCGGAAAACGAGCTCCTCAAATTCATACAGGCATTCAACCAGGTACACCCCAGCATTTATTTTACACACACCTACTCTAACACTGAAATAAACTTTCTTGATGTACTCATTCGAGTTGACGATGGTGCGTTGGTAACTAACGTATACAGAAAACCCACAGACAGGCAACAATACCTGCACTTCAAAAGCTGCCACCCGCGACATTGCAAGACCAGCATTCCCCTATTCCCAAGCACACAGATTTCGACGAATCTGCTCCCGCACCGAAGACTTCCACAAAAACAGCACACATATGCGCGAAGTACTCCTTAATCAAGAATACCCGCCAGCTATCATCGATGACGCCATCAAAAAAAGCTGAAAATCTGGACCGCCAGATTCTTCTCAACCACCAGAGAAACGCCGACCAACACCGCAACAAAAACTTGCTATTAACTTTCACGAGCAACCCACCGAACATAAACAAGGTCCTAAGAAAACACTTTAACATATTGGAACAGAGCGTGCGACTATCCAAAATTTTCACTTCTCCTCCTTGTGTTGTATACAGAAGGCCGAAAAATATAAAGGATCATTTAATAAATTCAAAGATAGGTGTGAAACCTCAAATTGGGTGTCACCCTTGCGGAAAAAGCAGATGCAGGGTATGCAAACACATGCAGACAACGACAGTGGCGAAAAGCACCCACTCGGATTTTAAGCACAGGATAAGAGGTGCACTAGACTGTGACTCAGACAACGTCATATACCTCCTGGAATGTGGGGTATGCAACAAGCAATACGTGGGCCAGACAGACACTCCGTTTAGAATCAGATTCAACAACCATCGGGCACATGTACGATCTCTGCCAGGCCTTCCACTTTCAAAACACTGCACATTAAAAGACCACAGCTTTGATGACATCAGGGTTACACTACTAGAAAACAACTTTCGAACAATCAGAGAACGAGAATAACGGGAATCTTATTTTATCTACAAATTTAACACGATAAAATACGGAATAAATGAACACCCAGGCACTCTGTCTGCGTTACGACTGCTAAAAGACGCAAACGCTTCTCTTTAATCAGTCCCGTTTCATTACGACAATAATATTATCCGCTAACAAATGTTTTGGCCTATGCATCTGACAACATAGACATAATTTGCCTCATCAAGCACAACCGGAACGCACAGATAAGTGTTCCCGGATGTCGTACGGTCCCCCCCCCCTTTTTTTTTCTTTCTCTTTTTTAAGTTGCAAAGCACATTCTGTTCCTTCACTGACAAGGAGCTGACAGCTAGGTGGTTTCGTTAACTTTTTCGTGCATGCGCGCATGTCTTCCCAGTGAGCCGCAACTGTGTGGTGAAGATGTCGTACAATCTCCCCCCTCCCCCCCCTGTTTTTTTTCCTTCTTTAATTTTTAACCCACATTCTGTTCCTTCACTGACAAGGAGCCAATGCATATAATGAATATCGATGGCGGTGCCTCATTCACCGGCTTTTTCGCTCCTCCCGACGCCAGCAGCACGCACTTAAAGTGCTGAAGCCCTCACCATTAACTTGTCATACACTTCAAAGAGGAACGAGCCGCCAGCGGACTACACCGAAAGGTGAAATACAAAAACGGCGGCTCCCTGCCCACTTGGGGAAGTGTGGGTGCGGAGGAGGTATTGTTGACAATGATGACATTCCTCATCTACCTCTGCCCTACTATGTTGAAATGCTGCCCCTTTCTAATTACGCCGTGTCGGTCTTGCTTCTTCTCCTAGATTTTCTATATTTTATTTAATGTTTGTCCTCCCGTTTCGCTGTTTCTTCTTTTTTTCTTTTTTTCTCTCTCTCTCAATTGACCCCTCCCCACCTGTCTCGACAGGATATAAAAGGCACGGAACATGTGTAAATAGTATTATGCCTTGAAAAAGACAGGGTTCCTGTCGAAACGTCGGCACAATAAACAGTTGTTATGTGAAAGCGCATCTACTTTCATATATATATATATATATATATATATATATATATATATATATATATATACTTGAAGTTTTAATTCAGTGGGCTAGTTAGTCTTCGTGAAGGTATTGGATATGGCACAACGGGAGCAATATCAACATGGATACAAATACTTACTTCCCAACAGTTTCGGGAGGGGTCCTCCCTTCGTCACGAGATGAGTTACACTAACATGGACATTCAAGTCGTTGCTGCCGCGTCCCTCTCGCCCTGAATGATGTTTGCGAGAGTGAGAGAGAACTAAAAAAAGAAAAAAAGTCCACTGTGAATGCTGAGCACGAAACCACACTATTTATATCCCGAAACTGTTAGGAAATAAATATATTTATCCATGTTGACAACGCTCTCGTTGTGCCATATCCCGTGTGCATATATATATATATATATATATATATATTGTACCGAAGCATAGTGGCGCCAGCTCTGTGCCAGCGTGAAAGAAGACGTTGACGTCCGTGTGTGGCTCGTGCTTGCCGGGTTCCTGCCTGTACCAGCTTGTTGCGGCCAACGTTTCTGGAATAATAACCTGTAATTTTACGCAACCTTGCTCGTTGCATTTGGTGGAAACGTGCTGGGTAACGTCCTGGAGCTCCGCAGCCGTAAGCTACCATCTCAGTCCACGATGACCGAGCGCGTCGATCCCCCACAAGGCTCTTCCACGCTGCCACCCGTCATGTGTTCTGGTGTACTTCGTCTGCGTGACCCACCAGTATACAACGGCACTGAAGATCAAAATGTCGAGGACTGGCTGGCAGAGTACGAGCATGCCAGCGCGATTAACAAGTGGGATGACCCTGCGAAGCTGATTCACGTCATCTTCTACTTGACGGGTTTGGCCAACCTATGGTTCCCCAACCACCAAGCCGACATCCCCACCTGGTCGGTTTTCAAAGAGGCCGTCACCTCGTTTTTCGGTCGTCCAGCCATTCGTAAGCTTCGCGCTGAACTGGGACTGCGGGGACGATTTCAGCGAAATGGTGAGAGCTTCACGAGCTACATTGAGGATGTGATCAGCCTCTGTAGGCGAGTTGATGCCAGGATGACGGAGGCTGACAGAATAAAGAACATAATGAAAGTCATTGATGACGACGCTTTTCATATGCTTGTGGCCAAAGACCCACAGACCGTCACGGCCTTGATTCAGTTATGTCAAAGTTTCGATGAGCTGCGCAAGCAACGAGTTTCTACACGTCGCGCTAATACGCAGACAGCTGATATTTCGGCCTTGGAGTGCAAAAGCAGTGGCCCCGACTACAGCGTGTTAATGCCTCAAATTCAACAGTACATCCGGGAGGAAGTTGCTCGACAGCTCTCTCTTGTCGCCACCATCAACGAGACCCCCACAACACTGGACCACTCACTTCGCCGTGCTATTCAGACGCAAGTTGCCGAGGCTCTCCCTTCGCCTACATCCCCAATATCAGTGGCTGCACCGCTGACTTATGCAGAAGCCGTCCGCCGACCTTCTGCCCAACCGCCGCTCCCTTCATACAGTCCAGCCACCAACTACTACAGGTCACCAGTTTCAGTTTATCCGGTAAATCGGCCCATTCCACCACCTCGAGCACCTGTCAACTCTTGGCGTACTCCGGATAACCGGCCCGTCTGCTACAACTGTGGTATTCCAGGACATGTCGCGCGCTACTGTCGTCGCCGTAAATTCTATTTTAATGATGTGCAGCATTCCGGCAACATACCTCGGCCATCAGAATCGCATGTGACACCTGATTCACATGACCCCCCGCTCACGTCGACCAGACTTCAGCCGACGTCGATCTCCTTCACCCCGTCTTCGGTCTCCTTCCCCCATGCTTCGCCGTTCCAACCACGCCCAGGAGGAAAACTAACAGTCGCAGTTCCTGAGGCAAGAGCTGCGCCACCGACGAAATTTCCAAGGCCTCATCTATCGCCCCCTAACGAGATTGCCGTGTTTGTGGATGGTTTCGCCACAACTGCTCTTGTCGACACAGGTGCCGCTATTTGTATAATCAGTGAAGTGTTATGCCGCAAACTGAACAAAGTGACGACTCCACTGGTTGAAATTTCTTTACGCACGGCGAGTTCGCAACACGTCCAACCTTCTGCCACATGCACTGCTCGTGTTGTGATTCAAGGAGTGCTTTACATCGTAGAATTTGTCGTCCTTCCGCATGCGTCTCATGAAATCATCCTGGGATGGAACTTTCTTTCCGCTAATCATGCGGTTGTCGACTGCGCTCGTGCTCAACTCGTTTTGTTTCCATTCAGCACGACATTCATAGATCTCCCTCGCTCACCCAAAAAGGTGATCGTCGCCGCTGACGTCGTCATTTCTGCTTTTTCGGTCACCGCGGTATCTCTTTTGTGCAACTCCGTTTCCGATTCAACTGCCCTATTTATGCCGTCACAAGAATGCGCTCGTCGCCGGAACCTTGTCGTCCCGTTTGCCGTCATAACACTTGCCGATGGCTCCAGTGCCGTGTACGTGTGCAATCCGTTCCCTTGTCCCGCTACCTTATTGCATGGCGAATGCATTGGGAGTCTTTACACTTATGATGACATCTTTCCTTTCGATGCCCGTTCTGATACGACACCGATGTCCGTGGATGCTGTCACAGCTGGCACCGCGCCCTCACTACCTGACGAAGACGTTCTGTTGCGCAGCGTAGACACCGGCCTTACGCAAGACCAGCGCAATCAGCTCATTCAACTACTTGACCGTTTCCGCGCCTCCTTCGACCACGGACAACCTCCCTTGGGACGCACGTCAGTTGTCGCTCACCATATCGACACCGGTCATCATACTCCACTTCGTCAGCGCCCCTACCGCGTCTCGCAGGCCGAGCGTGACGTCATTACTCAACACGTCGACGAGATGCTGCAACGTGGTGTTATTCAGCACTCACACAGTCCCTGGGCTTCGCCAGTGGTCCTCGTGCGAAAAAAGGATGGCTCCATCAGGTTTTGCGTGGATTATCGTCGACTAAACAACATCACACGCAAGGATGTTTATCCCCTGCCACGCATTGATGACGCCTTGGATTGCCTTCAAGGTGCGGAGTTTTTCTCTTCACTGGATCTGCGCTCTGGATATTGGCAAGTACCAATGGCTGAACCAGACCGTCCAAAAACGGCGTTTGTGACCCCTGACGGCTTATATGAATTTAATGTAATGCCCTTCGGTCTTTGCAATGCGCCTGCGACTTTTGAAAGAATGATGGACAGTGTCCTCAGGGGACTTAAATGGCACATCTGTCTTTGCTATTTAGACGACATAGTTGTATTCTCGGCGAATTTCGAAACTCATCTTTCCCGTCTGGAACAAGTTCTCCAGTGCCTTACGGCAGCCGGGTTGCAACTTAACTTCAAGAAATGTCGTTTTGGCGCCCGCAAACTCACGATTCTCGGCCACGTCGTTTCAAAAGAAGGAATATCGCCAGATCCTGCCAAACTGCGTGCCGTGGCCGAGTACCCCAAGCCTACTACCCTAAAAGAGCTTCGTAGTTTCATAGGCTTGTGTTCCTATTTTCGGCGTTTCATTCGCAATTTTGCCTCTATAATTGCCCCTCTGACTCAGCTTCTCTCCCGTAGCACGGACCTCTCTGGCTGGAATTCCCACTGCGATGAGGCATTCACGGCGCTACGCCGGCTACTCATCTCTCCGCCAGCTCTCCGCCACTTCGATCCCGATGCACCCACTGAAATTCACACGGATGCAAGCGGTGTCGGCCTCGGTGCCATTCTCGCTCAACGCGAGGATGGCTGCGACGAGTACGTTGTCGCCTATGCCAGCCGTACACTAACGAAGGCAGAGTCCAACTATTCCTTCACGGAAAAGGAGTGCTTGGCTATCATTTGGGCTATAGAAAAATTTCGCACCTACCTTTACGGACGCCAGTTTGATGTTGTCACAGATCACCATGCCTTATGCTGGTTAGCGTCCATGAAAGATCCTACTGGCCGCCTCGCTCGTTGGGCTTTACGCCTTCAGGAATACGATATCCGTGTTGTTTATCGCTCAGGACGCAGACATTCAGACGCCGATGCACTATCCCGTTCTCCACTGCCTCCTGACCTTGCCTGCTTATCAACTGCCATTTGCGATTCGTCATCGTTCAGCATCACTGACATGCTATCCGAACAGCGCAAGGATCCCTGGATCAATTCTTTGCTCGACGTCCTCTCTCACAGTTCGTCAAAAACGACTTCGCGCTCCCTCTCTCGTCAAGCAAGACACTTTGCTGTCCGTGAAGGCTTGTTGTATCGCCAGAATTACGTGACGGATGGCCGTAGGTGGCTCCTTGTCATCCCTCGTCATTTGCGTTCGGACATCTGCACTGCCTTTCACGATGACCCCCAGTGTGGCCACGCTGGAGTATTTAAGACTTACTCTCGCCTTCGTCTAAGATACTACTGGCGCGGCATGTATCGGCACGTTCGCCATTAAGTTCGGTCATGCACCACGTGTCAACGACGCAAGACGCCTTCTCACAGCACTGCTGGCCCTTTGCAACCCTTAACCTGCCCAGCAAGACCATTCGACCGCGTCGGAATTGATATTTATGGTCCTCTACCCAACTCTCTTCGAGGCAACCGGTAGATTATCGTCGCCGTGGATCATTTAACACGCTACGCTGAAACATCTGCGCTGCCTGCTACCACTGCGAAATACGTTGCGTCCTTTCTTCTTCACCATCTCATTTTGCGACACGGTGCTCCTCGTGAATTACTCAGTGACCGTGGACGCGTGTTTCTCTCGAACGCCGTCGACGAGCTACTCAAGGCATGTCGCACTGTCCATAGGAAATCCTCGGCATACCATCCCCAAACCAATGGCATGACAGAACGCTTTAACCGTACCCTTGGAAATATGCTTGCCATGTACGCCTCTGACGACCACACTAATTGGGACCAAGTGCTCCCTTTTGTCACGTACGCGTACAACTCTGCGCCACAAACAACCACTGGCTTTTCTCCTTTCTTCCTTCTGTACGGACGTGAGCCATCATGCTCCATGTACACCATTCTCCCTTACAGGCCTGATGTTTCCGAAGCGACGCCTGTTTCCGAAGCAGCTGCTTATGCCGAAGAGTGTCGTCAACTCGCTCGCTCATTTACCGCACAAGACCAATGGCGCCAGAAAACTGACCACGATTCCTCTGCGTCTACTGTACACTATAACCCAGAAATGCTGGTTTGGCTCTGGGTCCCGTCTACCCCTCCCGGTCTTTCCCCGAAGCTTTCGTCGAAATACCATGGCCCGTACCGTGTGGTGCGGCAAACATCTCCTGTCAACTATGAAGTTGAGCCCATTGATCCACCCTCGGACCAACGCTGCCGTGGGCGTGAAACAGTACACGCATCACGCCTCAAACCGTGCTATGACCCCCTTGTCGTGTCCTTTCCCTAGGTCGCCAGGTTGGCTCCTTTCTGCGCGGGGAGTAATTGTACCGAAGCATAGTGGCGCCAGCTCTGTGCCAGCGTGAAAGAAGACGTTGACGTCCGTGTGTGGCTCGTGCTTGCCGGGTTCCTGCCTGTACCAGCTTGTTGTGGCTAACGTTTCTGGAATAATAACCTGTGTTTTTACGCAACCTTGCTCGTTGCAATATATATATATATATATATATATATATATATATATATATATATATATATATATATATATATATATATATATATATATATATATATATATATATATATATTGTAACGCGGACTGAAAGAGCGAGAAAGAAGAAGAGGTAGGACACTCTCGAGCGATGGTGATTCGGCAGTGACGGTTGAGCGTTGGAATTTTTAGTGTAAATAAACCCATCACATCCGTAACAGCTTTGGTGGAGGTGCTGGGTAATTCATCGTTCTTGATCCCGTAGCACAAGTTCTTCGAAGAAGCAGAAGCTTACCTGGCCTACCCCCGGACAACATCAGCGCGAACGACGACACAGCAATCCCCGTGACGTACTACGCTGCCCAACCGCCAGTGCCACTGACATGGCACAAGGTGGCCGTCGACCTCGACAACCACACTACTGGGCGCCTTAGCCACGGATATTCTCAGGTAAAACTGACGAAGGCGTAGCTGCTTGGCTAAAACTCTACGATAGAGTGAGCCACTACTACGACTGGGGCACGCCGGCGAAGCTCGTGAACGTAGTATTCTTTCTTGCCGAGACCGCTTTGCTTTGGTTTGAGAACCATTGGGATATATTTGTTCAGGAACTGAAGGCCTGCTTCGGGGACACGAGTTCTATGAAAAAGAAAGCTGAGCAAACGCTGTCACCCGGCGAAACGTGCACAACCTACATTGAAGAGGTATTGAAGCTTTGCCCGGATTGTCAACGCAAATATGTCTGACGAAGACAAGGTCGGTCATTTGTTAAAAGGCATCACTGAGGACGTGTAGAATTTTCTCATAACGAAAGAGAACTTGAACACTCCTTCAATTTTCCTTCAGGCAGCAGTGTCGCGTATTCGAGGCGTTGTAGACCCGGAGAATTTTAGCCAAGTTCGGGCGCTTGGACAATGTTCCGACTGTTGCAAGTATGGACGCCGCCGCCTGTGAAGACATTCCCTTCCTCGTACGTCGGGCAGTTCGAGAAGAGCTCGTATGACTTCAAGCAGGTGATGCTCACCACCAATGCTCGTTCGCCGCGTGCCCCAAACCACCTCCCTACTGGATTCGAGAGCGCCACGTCGAAAACCGACACCCCACAGAAACAGCAGATTTCACCCCGCGGCTTCCGTTTTCCCCGAAGGATAACGGCCACCACCAGATGTCTTCATCTCGGCGTGCCGCTGTGGACCTCTGACCACTGTCAACCAGGCCTCGACCAGAAGACTACCATGCGTCAACACGAAATGCTCTGCAGAGAACAACCTGTCTCCGCGTACTCCTGCCACCTCTGCTCCTGCTAATGTAAGCCGACAAGTCACGTTTGCTACTCATGTGGTGTCCCAGGGCATATTTCACGCTTCTATCCCAGCCGGCCACCTGCGCCATCACGTTTTTTGACGTACCCGGCTCGTAAGCACGAAACGCCCGTGCCGCCACGTTTTTCGACGTACCCGCTTCGTATGCGCGAAACCTGGACCGCTCACCCGGCTGACCACCGTCCCCGATAGCAATGGCCTAACGAATTTCGCAGCGAGTCCCCCGCCTCCGAGCGAAGCCTGACGCCAACTCCGACACGTTCCCGCTGGTCGCCGTCTCGGCGTCGTCGGTCACCTTCCCCGCATCAGCTGGGAAACTAGCTGGTGCGGCCGATGGAGGTGCGGTTGCAAGACGGTCCGTTTCGCCAATTCCTCCTTCTGCCGTGATGTTGATGAACAAAGTGCGTGTGCGTATAGACGGTGTAGACACTCTTGGTGTGGTTGACACTGGTGCTGCTATTTCAGTTATGAGTCTTCGTTTCAAGCATCGCTTCTTGGGCCACAAAGTAATGTTCGCGTGGGATCGTAAAGAAACTTTTCGTGGAGTTGGAGGTGGAGCGTTATGCCCTGTTGGTATTTGTTCAGTTATTCTCACGATTGGTGGACAAAATTTCTGAGTTGAATTTACTGTGCTGGCTCGCGCAACTCATGACGTCATTTTAGGAATATATACCTCCTTCATGAATGCGGCGTTACGCTTGACTGTGGAACTGGAGAGATTCTTTTACAAAGTTCAATGCCTGCTGCCATAGTTGACGATTTTCCAACTCTCCCTATCGATGCGCTTTCGTTTTTGAAGATGTGGCGATCCCTGGTCGGACAGCAATGCTAGTTCCCATGTGCTCTTTTCACGTCCGCTCAGCTGGACCCGGCACTGGACTTGTTGAGCCCCATCATACAAACGTCATCAAGCCCGTGTGCTCGGGTATCTATAGTCGACAGGGACGGTAGACGGCCAGACCCGCAAAATATCAATGCTGTCCGAGACTTCAGGCAACCAACGTCTGTGAAGGCTCTCCGTAGCTTCATGGGCCTGTGTTCTTACTTTCGCCGGTTCATCAAAGACTTCACCCTGCTTGCTCATCCTCTGACAGAGTTGCTCCACAAAAACGCCCCACTCCGATGGACCGTTGAGTGTGAGGCTGCTTTCGAGCAGCTGAAGTGTTTGCTTACTTCCAGGCCCCTCTTGCACCATTTTGACCCGGAGGCACTCACGGAACTGTATACAGACGCTAGTGGTATCGGTGTTGGTACCGTGCTACGGATCAGTATCACGACAGTCGCCAGCACGTCGTGGCGTATACAAGTCGTACTTTGACTAAAGTGGAAAGGAATTATACGGTCACCGAACTGGAATGTCTTGCGGTTGTTTTCGCCGTCCAAAAGTTCAGACCTTATTTGTACGGCCGGCAATCCAAAATCATCACAGATCATTATTCGCTTTGTTGGCTTGTCGAACTACGTGACCCAGCTTGTCGGTTGGCTTGCTGGTACTTACGGCTTCAAGAATATAATTATTCTGTGGCCTAGAAGAGCAGTCGATGTCACGCAGATGCCGACTGCTTATCTCGTCTTCCATGTGTGACTGTGGATGCTGATGATGATGATTTTGATAACTACCTGGCTGCAATCTCCTCCAACTTGCCAAATTTGGACGTCTTTCTTCAAGAGCAACAGCGTGACCCTTCGCTGAAACCAATGATCGATGTCGCTCGTAGCTTCAAACGCGCCCCGCCATTCGGGATTTATGATGTCCTTCTATATCGCAAGAATTACTCCAGCCATAGTTCCACACTACTCCTTGTCCTGCCAGAATGCCTGCGTCTTGCGGTATTCCAAGCCATGCACGATGACATATCATCTGGGCACCTTGGATTTGTTCGAACACTTTACCGTATCCTACAATGTTTTCACTAGCCTCGACTCTGGAAGACCACCAAGCACTACATCGCAAGTTGTGATGTCTGCTAACGCCACAAACAACCTCCCACGCCATTGGCCGTTCAGCAGGGAAATGTGACGTTTAGCAGGGAAAAATCGGCAACCATGATTTTTAATGATAACGAAGGCAGTGAGCATAAGATGCAGGAAGTCTTGCTAGAAATAGTGGATAAATACATGTAAATGAGCGTATGGATAAATAACGGGGCTGAGTTTCTGAGGGAGCACGAAACATACGTGACGACTAAGGGCATTTAGAATGCATCTGTAATGAAAAATAGGACATTGTGGAACTACAATAGGTATGGCGTGGTGAGAGGGATTTGGAAAGGTGTCATGGTCCGGGTTTGACGTTCAGCAATGCGGTTTCGTTAATGAAATCAGAAGTTCATGCAAAAATGGAAATGAAACAACGTTGCATAGGTTGACTTGCTTTGGGAGCACACGGGAATACCCCAAATCATGGGGTACAGGGTAACGTGGGATGGACTTCGTTTCAGTGCAGGAAAGCTTTAGCAGCAAGATAGTATTTGAGGAGCGATTAAGAATAATGGGAAGAGCGTTGGGCTAGGAAAGTTTTCAGCTACTTGTACATGAAGAACGTTGATACGAAATGGAGGAGGTGAACTCGAAACTTTTCAAGCAAGTATTTAGACAAGAACAGACTACCAAGCCAAAACGAAACACCGGTTAAGAAGAAGGTGAAGGAAACAGAGGGAGACATGTGCAAGATTGGAATTATTACGAAATTATCAATGGAGGCCTACCGAAATATCAAGCAGGAAATCACAAGGGAAAATATCCACGATGATTCTCGGGGTAGTTCTGCGCTGTTCGAGGTCAGAAAGGAAATATTGCGGACCAAGACGTGCCAAGCCAAATACGAAGGCACAGACACGGCATGTAGTCAAGAAGACAGGAGGAAAACATGGTTGAACATTCGATAATGTTCTGTGCAGGGCTCCACCCTACACTCTAAAACATTATCGAGTAAAAAGGGCGTATTTTTGTCCCACAACAATAATCGTCGTCAGGCTTGCGTGCGCTTCCTTTCTTGAAAACTCGGCACTGGCCACTTTCCTGTCGAGAATGCAATGTAACCCTGATAATGGGCACGCCGATCGTGACCGGAATGTACCGGGCGCGGGGTGATAGCGCAAGGATGGAACGCAATATAGATGACGATTATTGTTGTGGGACAAGAAGGCACCCTTTTTACTCGCACTTTTTAGAGTGCATAGTCCAAAATAATGGAAACGAGTTTTTCAAAGCATTAGGGTTTAGACACAGAGAAGGCAAGGTAAACTTTAAACGGGTAGAAATAACCAAGAGTGACTAACCGACTGGTGGCTACAATCAATGCGCGAGTGATATTCAATCCTTAAACATAAAGTACTTAACTACATGGCTAAGTGGCATGAGCTACCACCCAATCAAAAGGCCACAACCGTATCCATTCATCCATTCGATGCCACCTTGCCGAAAATATATCACAGATACCGATCAATGAGGTAGACAGTGAAAATTCAATTTTTGCGGAACATATAAGTCTTCTACAGAACCGCATAGTCAGGCGCTGGCAGACCAACGTATATTTCACTGTTCACGTAATTTTATGTGTCTTGACATGGCATTTTCCTCAAAATGTAGCTTTAAAGGCGCAGTATTTCTTTGAAGCGCTCAAAATGAACAAATGCGCTTTGAGTTTTTCTGTTAATCGATCACCTTACCACCTATTTACGCCTGAGTGATGTCTTCTGCTTAACCTGGTGTAAACAAACGTTACCAAACGAGTGCGTAAGTGTATGACGAACTTGAATGGCAGGTCATGGAATGTATTACGTGATATTTTTGGCCCTACGTCGTAAAATTGTTTGCCTAAGTCACGTGCCGCACCTTACCCGCATACCGCGTACATACCGTAGAATGCTGGATATGCGCGCCACACGCACGTTTGCAAAATCGTATTAGATGCCTGTTTCTCGGAAAATTTTAATGGATACAAAGAAAAAAAATTACGTATACACTCGGAGTAACCTATCACAACGAGCCACCTACGGTTGAAGATTCTGTGGAAAAGGATTTCAGTAGTGATGTAAGGGCAATGTAGTTGCGGTATTCGCTAACCGGTTTTATAACAATGCAGTAAGCGTTGCACTACTTTGACTGTATACCTAAAAGTCATGCATATCAAGTACCGTAGCATGCAGTTGATTCCATTAAACTTGCGTATGTTCTTTAGCATGGGTAGTATTGTGAGGTAAGATCATGCGCTAGTCTTTTGGAGCCAGTGAACTCCACGTTTCTCGTGAACCCTCGATCAGGTAAACTGGTCAATTAACTCAAAGGCATAAATTCGTCTCAGAACGCTGTGTATCACATCGACTGAACTCAATTCCCGCCATGTGTGAGGTCCACGAATATATTGTCTACGGAAATTTTGAACATCAGGTGTTTCTGAAAGTGCACCAGCATTGCACAGCACACGGGCCTGAGGTAGTTCACCTCTATCGAAATGCGGCTGCCGTGGTCGAGACAAAAGCAAGTGCAGCGCCAGAGGTGAGGACGGGGGACTTTCAGCCGCGGCGCCTCGTTTACGAAACAGGACACAAGGAAGACCATTCTGCCGGTTAGGCATGCCCTCTCCTTTCATTGCTGACTCAGTGCGGGGCTCACTTCTCCTTTCTATGCCTTTCTCTTCCTTTCTATACTCTCAAGAACTACTCCCCCCCTCCCTCCAGCACGCATCAGTGCAATTACGCATGAATATCTAGCCTGACGATAGTTATTGCGCGAGAACAAAACGACGACACAGAGACAAGAAGGCGTTTTAAGCGCTAATCGCAAGAAGGGGGTAAGTTCCTTAAAGCAATAACATCAAAGGTGTAAAAAGAGAACGAACGCTACCTTGCATATTCAAAGGTAAATTACGCTCACGCCCTGGTCCATCACGTAGATAAATGATACTAAAAATATCACACGTCCACATACATTTGAATGAAGGAACTAAAGGAACGTCCAGTCAACGTTTTTAGATACACTGCCTCCCTCGGCGTCCAGATTGAGGGAAAAACAGCAAGACCAGTCCTTCATTCCTGGCGCAATCAGCAGCCCCGTTGTCGTCTTCATCACCAGACGGTTTTTGGTGTCGAGAGTAATAGCACTGTTTAAGCATAGAGAAATATACTATACAAAGAGTGACCATGCACTGGAGCCTTTTCGTGGCCCAGCAAGAAAAGGTTTGACCAACCGCTAGATGGCGTATGTTTGCTCGCTTCTACTCCTTTGTTAACATATGTAATAGCCGCCTCAGGAAGGCAATGAATACGGTTTGGCATAAATTTTTTCAAAAAATATTTATATTCACTTATGCAGTTTTTTATATCCGCTCTACATCATGTTTCACTGAGGATGTTTAATGCCTTATAACAAGAACGAGTTAACTCTGAATTGAAAGTGTTGTCTTTCTGCGTTCGTTTTGCTCTGAAAGACACACTAAAGCGGTGTAGATGTACTGGGCATGTATTTCCTTTGAAAAAGCATGAGTGTGTAGCGTAGTGGTAAACAAACTCGCTCTCAGAGCATGACGTACGGGTCAAAATCCCAGTGTCGAACAAAAACATTTTGCTATTTTATTTATGCTGAAGCCGTTATTGGGTCTGACCAGCTACTCCTGGCGCGGAAAGCAGCGTATTATTGTGCCGCAGGGCCCTGCGGGAGAGATAAACGTAGGCTCTACAGGAATCTACAAGTAGTCGGATCACAAAACGGCAGTTATTCCAATAAAAGATGAGGTTAGCGTACGAAAACCAACTTTTAGTTGAGAATACATTAGGATTCGAAAAAAAAAGTGCTCAAGAACTCGCAAAATGCCAGTGCACATTCGATGGCCGCATTTTTCTACGTTCGCCGGGACCATGTGCGTTCGTCAATCTAATTCTTTAAAACGTCCTGTTTTATCTTGTCGACGGCGATATGCCCTGCTAAGACGGGACGGCTTTATGCTCTCCCATAGTAGAGTACCAAGTACTCTAAATTGTTAATTTTTCTTAGCTCAGATTCAGGCGCTCTATTGGCGCTGTCTTTTTGAGCCATAGTCTGCCCGCGGGACGGCTCCATGCTCTCCCATGGCAGAGTACCATGTACTGCAAATTGTTACCCACTTAGTCTAAGCAAGCGATGGTCCCGTAGTTCTTAAATGACGGGCTAAGGCTCACTGCGCCCTAGTGGTTAAGAGACGGGCCACGCAGTGATGTTCCGCATAAGAATTTTTCTTTTTTAGGGGGATTTTCACCTGTCATTTTGAGCCCAAGGGAAAAAGGATATATTCGTGATATAGCAGGGAATATTAGGAATGATTAAATTCTCCTATGACAATAATTAGGGATCACAGTGCACCTTCGTCTGTTGTAATCAGTTCTGTCACATGCATTACGCAAACATAGTCTGTGAGGTTTGTTTCTGATATTTACGCGGAGCGATGTCCAGTTGATTAAAGTGGTGTTAGACTTGAAGCCCACAATGTGCAGTGTACTAACAGTATATGAAATAATAAATCATGCCTATGTTGTGAGGCATTGGAAGGGCTCGTTATGATTTCAAATGTCGCCAGTACGTGAGCCACGTGTAACTATATTATGTGTGCTTGGACGGCGGCAAAAATTAGTACTGTTGAGCTGAGAAATATGCTCGGAATTTCATCGACATACGCAGGAAAAATCCCCGAAACAGGGAATTTTAATGCCTGTGAATGACAATTCTTTGGCGTAGTACGGAACATCATTTGGGCGATGTCCATGAAGTGTGGCCTTCACGCCGGACGTAGTCCTAGGAACACACTGGCGGCGCAGCCCTCTCCTGCACGCTGCTCGCGAGACGCCACTTATATAAATAAATAAATAAATAAATAAATAAATAAATATATATATATATATATATATATATATATATATATATATATATATATATATATATATATATATATATATATATATATATATATATATATCCCGATGATGGTACTAGATGGTGACGCAGATAGTAAAGGGAATACTACACACAGAGGTGGAGAATGAGAGGGTGCTGGGAGAACTAGTAAATGGGTTCCATAAACGAAGGAGGTTGGAGGATTATCTATTTTCATTGGAGTAGTGTATCGAAATATCTTGCGGAAAAAGAAAATAGGCCCCTGTGGCTTGCCTTTCTATATTGATAACTTAAGATAGTTTGATTCAGGAAGACTTTTGGGGAATACAGGACACACTAAATGTGGAAGATGGAATAACTAACCTTCTAAAGGATATCTATAAAAGTTATAAGGTAGGTATAAAATGGGAAGAGCAGGTATACCCGAACCTATAAAGATACAACGCGGGTTTCGACAGGGATGTCCCTTGTCATCTTTGTTATATATGCTGTATCTCCAGATATTGATTGATATGTGGGGTTTAACGTCCCAAAACCACTTCATGATTATGAGAGACGCCGTAGTGGAGGGCTCCAAAAATTTCGACCACCTGGGGTTCTTTAACGTGCACCCAAATCTGAGCACACGGGCCTACAACATTTCTGCCTCCATCGGAAATGCAGCCGCCGCAGCCGGGATTCGAACCCGCGCCATGCTGCTGTATCTCCAGGGACTAGAAGCCAAATTAGAGGGGAGTCGACTCGACTTAAGCATCTCATTTGCCATAGGAAAACACATTGAACAGTCATTACCAACATTGATGTATGCAGATGATATAGTATTAATAGCCGACAACAAAGAAGATCTGCAGGGATTGATAGACATCTGTGGTAATATAGGAGATAGGTTAAGTTTGAAGTTCAGCAGGGAAAAATTTGCAATCATGATTATTAATGATAAAAAAGGCAGTGAGCATAAGATACAGGAAATCATGCTAGAAATAGTGGATAAATACATATAATTGAGCGTATGGATAAATAATGGGGCCGAGTTCCTAAGGGAGCACGAAAGATACGTGACGAATTAGGGCACCTGGAATGCAGCTGTAATGAAAAATAGGGCATTGTGGAACTACAAGAGGTATGGCGTGGTGAGAGGGATTTGTAAAGGTGTCTTGGTTAGGGTTTGACGTTCAGCAATGTGGTTTCGTTATTGAAATCAGGAGTTCATGCAAAAATGGAAATGAAACAACGTGGCATAGGTTGACTTGCTTTGGGAGCACACGGGAATACCCCAAATTATGGAGCTTTTTTTCGCCTCCTCCACTACCTTCAACACTAGCTGCGGAGGGAAGATGTTTGAGGTTCGGAATGGGTCCCCTCGATGACTCGAGTGCATGGTGGCAGCTCGAAGGAAGAGCCTTAGTACGGTGAAGAGACGCTTTTTTGAAGCCTCACGCTACTGCCCGAGTCCAAGCCCGAACATCCGCCCCTACTCTGGTCCAAAACTTCAGCGGACACTTCATTCTCTCGTACCACTGTAAAATCCGCACCTGTGCCAACGCGTGCAAAACAGGGCAATTGCTTCCCACGAGAGTCTCTATCTGCGGATTCCTCATCAGCGAGTTTTGCACAATGGGGGAGTGTCGAGACGGTGCGACTCGGCTTTCATATTGCCACGTTCCATTTCCCAAGTTTTTGTTATCGTCCCAAAACACCGCACGATTCTCAGCGCAAACCGCGCCTGCAGTTTTCTAGAAGGTTCCGGACTGTAGTAGATCATTTCGATAAGATCACGCCCACTGTGCGAACGGTACAGATTGTTCTGGAACCTACGCCACCGCCAGCGATAACGCTAGAACATTCGACGGCAAGAGTATAAATGCCGACGCGCTTCGCCGCTTGTCAGTTGTTGATCGAAGGCCGACGCTCCGTTCGCCGCTATCAGTCCGAGACTGCTATCTGTGCAAGACTGCTGCTGTAATTGGACTTTCCGTTTACCGGGCACAGGTTCGCCCAAATAAACAGTTCAATCCCAACACGAAGTTTCCTGTCTTCGGCCACGTCACGACTCCGTGACATCTGGTGGAGGTGCTGCTTCGTTTATGTACCGGACGCCCCCGTCAAGCCGTGAACCCAGCCCACGTCGCGGAGAAGACACCGACGCCAACCAGGAGCAGCGAACAAGCCGCCGACAGCAAGGGCTACCACCGCAGTACGGGCTTCTACCAGACAAGGCGCGGAAGACGAAGGTCATGACCGCGACTGCAGCGACAATGACAACCGCAGCGTCCCAGCCCACGATGGTCATGCATCAACCCAGGGAACCACCAATTTTCCATGGGTCATCGTTCGAAGACCCGGAGTCCTGGCTAGAAACATACGACCGTGTGGCTGCCCTCAACCACTGGGACCATGACGAAAAGCTGCGTCGTGTGTTCTTCTATTTGGAAGACACCGCAAGGACTTGGCTTGAAAATCGGGAGTCCACGCTCCGAACGTGGGATGTTTTCTTCGGCGCATTCCTGCAAACGTTCGCGAGCGTCGCTCGCAAAGAGAGGGCCGCTGCTTTATTAGAGACTCGGGTTCAGCTACCAAATGAAAGTGTCGCCATTTTCACAGAAGAAATGACCCGAATATTCCGTCACGCTGACCCAGACAAGCCTGAGGAGAAAAAAGTTCGTTTCCTTATGCGAGGGGTCAAACAGGAGCTCTTTGCGGTACTGATGAGAAACCCACCGAAAACCGTCCAAGAATTTGTAGCCGAAGCGACCACTATTGAAAAGACACTGGACATGCGCACTAGACAGTATAATCGTCGCCTGACTGCAGACTGCGCTGCTGCTCAAGCCAGTAACTCCGGAGACCTGCGTGAAACGATCCGAGCGATCGTGCGGGAAGAGCTGCGCAAGCTGTTGCCTTCGGCGCAGCCTCAAGTGGATTCAATCGCCGACATTGTGCGAGGAGAAGTTCGGCAATCGCTTCAACTTCCCCACGCACCGCTGCCCGAGCCGGAAGCTATGAGCTACGCCGCTGCACTGCGCCACAACGCTCCTCCCCGTCCACGCCAAAACGCCGCCCCATCGCACTTCCGTCGACAGATGCCACCGCCGCCACCACCCCCACCGACGTCATACCCTTCGCCAGCAGCCCAGCGCAGTGCACCGAGGAAGACTGACGTCTGGCGCACCCCTGACCATCGCCCGCTGTGCTACCACTGCGGCGAGGCCGGACACACATACCGCCGTTGCCAGTGCCGACAGATGGGACTGCGTGGCTTCGCCGTCAATGTACCGCGTCCACAGCCAGGAGAACGACCACGTGTCATCGCCGACTACCTGACAGCAACTCGGTGGACACCACGAAGCCCTTCGCGTTCGCCGTCGCCCAGCCGCGGCACGTCACCGCACCACCGGCAGTACTCTGGCCCAACGCGGGGCCGGTCTCCTAGCCCGTATCCGGGAAACTAAGGGCAGCAACCGGTGGAAGTGCGGTTCTCCGACGACGACGACGCCGCGACGGAGCTTTCCGAACACAACGCCAACCAGGCAAAGCCCTGATGGCGAAAGCTCACTTACCGAAGGTGGCCTGACGACGCAACATGGAAGCAGCGGAACAAGCCAACGCAGCCGTGACCCGACGCCACGCCCTAACTGTAATGCGAGACGGCGAACTAGCGACCTCGACGTTCTTATCGACGGCCACAGTGTGACCGCTCTCGTCGATACTGGAGCCGACTATTCTGTCATCAGTGGGTCGTTCGCCGCGAAGTTAAAGAAAGTTAAGACAGCTTGGAAAGGCCCTGAAGTCCGCACAGCCGGAGGTCATCTCGTAACACCTGCAGGAATCTGCACAGCGAGAGTCACCATTAACGGCCGTATTTATCCTACAGACTTCGTAGTCCTACAGCGTTGCTCGAGAGATGTCATCCTTGGCATGGACTTCTTATGCCTCCATGGTGCTGTCATCAACCTAAAAACAAAGTCGATAACGTTATCCACAGAAGAAGCACTACCGCCGCGTACGCCGTCAGGACACCATGCCTTGAATGTGCTGGAAGAACAAGTCACCATTCCGCCTCGCTCAAGCGTCAATATTTCAGTCGGCGCTCCTAAATCACCTGACTTCGAAGGCATCGTTGAAGGCAGTCAGCATCTGTTGGTCACCCGAAATATTTGTGTCGCAAGAGGAATTGCAGAGCTGCGGGGAGGCAAAGCAACGGTTATGCTCACGAATTTCAGCAATGAGTACAAACATGTGAACAAAGGAACAACGGTAGCATACATCGAAGAAATTGTCAAAGCCACCAGTGCTTTCGCCCTCGCCGATTCTGCGGAACCTGCTCAGAGGAACCAAGCCCCTCCCATAGCTTTCGACGTCAATCCCAGACTTCCGAACTATAAGCAAGAACAGCTCAAGGCCCTGCTCCTGCAATACGAAGATTGCTTTTCGTCGTCATAGAAAATTCGGCAGACCCCAATCACGAAACATCGCATCATAACCGAAGAAAATGCCAGACCACTATGTCAGAGTCCGTACAGGGTTTCGACGCGAGAACGTGAGGCCATGAAGAGACAAGTTGATGAAATGCTGCGGGATGACATTATCCAGCCGTCAAAGAGTCCATGGGCATCCCCCGTGGTGTTAGTGAAGAAAAAGGATGGGACCCTACGTTTCTGCGTCGATTATCGCCGCCTGAACAAAATCACAAGAAAGGACGTGTATCCCCTCCCACGAATAGACGACGCACTTGATCGGCTCCATAACGCCAAGTACTTTTCCTCAATGAACCTCAAGACTGGCTATTGGCAAATCGAAGTCGACGAAAGAGACCGAGAGAAGACGGCGTTTATAACACCGGACGGCCTCTTCGAGTTTAAGGTGATGCCCTTCGGCCTTTGCTCAGCGCCTGCAACGTTTCAACGCGTTATGGATACAGTACTGGCAGGATTGAAGTGGCAGACTTGCCTTGTATACTTGGACGACGTCGTCGTGTTTTCCTCGAGTTTCGACGAGCATCTTCGGCGCCTTGAAGCTGTACTTCAAGCCATCAAGACTTCCGGACTCACACTGAAGCCAGAAAAGTGCAGATTTGCGTATGAGGAGCTCTTGTTTCTGGGGCACGTTATCAGCAAGTCTGGAGTTCGTCCCGATCCACGGAAAACATCCACCATCGCCGACTTCCCGCCGCCCACTGACAAGAAAGCCGTGCGCCGATTTCTGGGCCTGTGTGCCTATTATAGGCGGTTTGTGAAAAACTTCGCCCGCATCGCCGATCCGCTCACTAACCTTACCAAGGCCGACGTGGAGTTTAAGTGGGAAACGCCGCAGGAACACGCTTTCCAGGAGCTTAAACATCGCCTCCAGACGCCTCCGTTACTTGCCCATTTCGACGAATTCGCCGAGACAGAAATACATACTGACGCAAGCAGCGTAGGTCTTGGCGCCGTTCTTGTGCAGAGGGCTGACGGACTTGAAAGGGTTATTAGTTACGCCAGCCGATCGCTATCCAAAGCAGAAGCAAATTATTCCACAACAGAAAAGGAGTGCCTCGCCATCATCTGGGCTACGTCGAAATTTCGCCCCTACCTCTACGGCAGGCCCTTCAAAGTTGTGAGCGACCACCACGCATTGTGTTGGCTAGCCACCTTGAAGGACCCCTCAGGTCGCCTCGCACGATGGAGCCTGAGACTTCAAGAATATGACATTACTGTCATTTACAATTCCGGCAAAAAACACTCCGACGCCGACTGTCTCTCGTGCGCCTGTCGACCAACCGCTACCCGACAACCCGGATGACGAGTTAGGAACGATAACTACCGATGACTTCGCTGAACGACAGAGGGCCGACCCGGAACTTAAGGTCCTAATAGAATACCTCGAAGGCAGGACCGCCGAAGTTCTGAAGGTATTCAAGCGCGCACTTGCGTCGTTCTTTCTACGAAACGGTCTTCTACAAAAGAAAAACTTTTCACCGCTTCGAGCTAAGTACCTGCTTGTGGTGCCTTCAGCTCTGCGACCAGAACTCCTGCAGGCCCTTCACGACGATACGACGGCAGGGCACCTCGGTGTTTGTCGCACGCTCGCAAGGATACAAGAAAGGTACTACTGGCCACGTCTTACCACCGACGTCACTCGTTATGTGAGAACATGCCGGGACTGTCGGCGACGCAAGACACCGCCGACAAGGCCAGCGGGACTTCTGCAGCCAATTGATCCACCTTGCCGACCTTTCCAGCAGATTGGTATGGACCTACTGGGGCCGTTCCCGACGTCGGCTTTCGGAAACAAGTGGATCGTGGTAGCTACCGACTACCTCACCCGCTACGCCGAGACAAAAGCCCTGCCAAAAGGCAGTGCATCCGAGGTAGCTAAATTCTTCGTCGAAAATATCGTCCTACGTTATGGCGCCCCGGAGGTCCTTATCACCGACAGAGGAACGGCATTCACTGCCGACTTAACTCAAGCAATCTTGGCATACAGCCAAACAAACCATCGCCGGACGACAGCGTACCACCCACAGACCAACGGCCTCACCAAGCGGCTTAACAAGACGATCACCGATATGCTGTCAATGTACGTCGATGTCGAACACAAGACGTGGGACGCCATTCTTCCGTATGTGACCTTCGCATACAACACGGCGGTGTAGGAGACGACGCAGATATCTCCATACAAATTGGTCTACAGAAGGAGCCCGGCAAGGACGCTCGATGCCATGTTACCCAACGTCACCGACGAAGAAAACCTCGATGTGAGCGAGTACCTTCAACGCGCCGAAGAAGCCCCACAACTTGCGCGTCTACGTATCAAGAATCAACAGACGACCGACAGCCACCGTTACAACCTTCGACGACGCTTCGTGGAATACCAGCCCGGTGAACGTGTTTGAGTGTGAACGCCGATACGCCGACGTGGACTAAGTGAAAAGCTTCTTCGACGGTACTTCGGACCGTGCAGGGTGGTTCGACGGCTCGGCCCACTTGATTACGAGGTTGTCCCCGACGGCATCACGAACTCTCAACGACGCCGATCGCGACCTGAAGTCGTCCATGTCGCGCGCCTGAAGCCGTTTCATGCGCGTTAACAAACTGAACTAGTGTTTTTTTAATATTGTTGTATCGTAATTTATTCATTGTACTTTCTTGCATTATTATTGTACTTTCATCTTTAGTTAAAGCATCGGGACGATGCCTTTTTTCAGAGGGGGGCAATGCCACGTTCCATTTCCCAAGTTTTAGATGCGGAAGCATCTTATACTCGCGCCTTGTAGTGCGCCGTCCGCACCGCTTCTCAAACATTCGACAGCTGACGCGCGCGCATGCGCCGTCGCGCCGTCGCCCACCATCTGTGCCGCGCGCGCTTCTCCTTCGAGAACATTCGACAGTTGACAGCGCATGCGCCGTCGCGCTGTATATATACTCAAGGTCGGCGCTCGCTCGCTCAGTTGCCGCTCGTCCGTTGGTTTGTACGGCACGTCGACGTCCGAAGTCGCCGTGAAATGAATGCCAACGAATCCACAAACACAATGATCGACGTCCCTTCGACCAGCGCCGCCCTTTCGCATACGTGTGTACGTGTTCACTCATTTAACACCCCCTCCTACAACCACGTTAACCAATTTAGCCATCGACCCAAGTAAGTCGCAATTTAACACCCCATTTCACAACCACGTTAACCAATTTAGCCATCGACCCAAGTAAGTCGCACTTTAACACCCCGTTAACCAATTATATGCTCCGCATCCTCCTCAGTGTTCCCCCGAGGGAAGCTGCGGGCAATTTTTTTGTTATCGTCCCAAAACGCCGCACGATTCTCAGCGCAAACCGCGCCTGCAGTTTTCTAGAAGGTTCCGGACTGTAGTAGATCATTTCGATAAGATCACGCCCACTGTGCGAACGGTACAGATTGTTCTGGAACCTACGCCACCGCCAGCGATAACGCTAGAACATTCGACGGCAAAAGTATAAATGCCGACGCGCTTCGCCGCTTGTCAGTTGTTGATCGAAGGCCGACGCTCCGTTCGCCGCTATAAGTCCGAAACTGCTATCTGTGCAAGACTGCTGCTGTAATTGGACTTTCCGTTTACCGGGCACAGGTTCGAAATAAACAGTTCAATCCCAACACGAAGTTTCCTGTCTTCGGCCACGTCACGACTCCGTGACAATATGGTCGCTTTTTATGGGAAGCTACGCATAACACTTTGTCTGTATTAGCAGCAGTGTCACGTGGAAGCTCGCAATCTCTCAGAATGTGGCCCCGTTTTCCGCAGCTAAAGTGTCTCTTCACCGGACTACGGCTCTTCCTTCGCGTTGCCACCGTGCACTCGAGTCATCGAAGGGACCCATTCCCAACCTCAAACCTCTTCCCTCCCTAGGTAGTGTTGAAGCTAGTCGAAGAGGAGGAAATTAACTTATGCGGTACAAGGTAACGTGGAATGGACATCATTTGAGTGCAGGGAAGCTATACCAGCAAGATAAAATTTTAGGAGTGATTGAGAAAAATGGGAGAGGAGTGTTGGTCTAGGAAAGTTTTCAGCTACTTGAACATGAAGGATGCCGATACTGAATGGAGGAAATGAACTCAAAAATTGTCAAGCAAGTATTTGGACAACATTAAAATACCAAGCCAAAAGGAAACATCGGTTAAGAAGAAGGTAAAGGAAACAGAGAGGGACATGTGGAAGATGGTAATGCTTACGAAATCATTTCTGGAGACCTACCGAACTTTTAAGCAGGCAATCGCAAAGAAAAGATCTATACGATAATTCTCGGGGTAGTCCTCTTATGTTCGAGGCCAGAACAGGAGTAACGTGGACCAAGACCTACCAAGCCAAATACGCAAATACAGACACAGTATGTAGTGTGTGTGGAGAAAAGGAGGAAACGGCGGAACATTTCACTATGTTCAGTGAAGGGCTTTACCCTATATGTAGTCTAAGGTAATGGCACGGAGTTTTTAAAAAAATAGGGTTAGGTCACAGTGAAGGCAAAATAGATTTAAACGGGTAGAAACTACCTGTAGGAGGCTAAATTATTGGTTTCTACAATCAAGGCGCGAGTAAAATTCAATCCTTAATAGTGATAGTACTTACCTTTTCGGCTAGGTGGCGTGAGCCACCGCCCGATCTAAACGGCACAGCCGGATCCATCAATCCATCCACGGGAAGCTGGTGATGAAAAAGGAGGTTATATATAGCCTCCTTGGTAGTGAACAGCCGCGCGCATTGCTAAGCTCCTGAGCTCGTGTTTGCATCGGAATTTAAACGCATTCTCGCTTCTCGCATGCTTTAACAGGTACGTATACCGAATGCGGCCTATCTGGCCGTGGTGCCGGTGCGAAAAATGCATTTCAATTTGATAGTAGTCGTGTTTTTTTTTACAGCGAAAGATGTTATGAGATTACAAATCGGGTCTCGCGCAGCGCCGTAATTGTCCCCCGCCGCCGCCGCCAGTGTCCGTAACCACATCGCGCGAAATTAGAATAAAATTCTGGGGTTGAAGACCCACGACACAGTGGGGCTCGAACGCAGGTCCGCTGGGTTTCCACGCAGTATTCTACCACTGAGCAACGCTGGTTTATTTTTCTTTATTTCCAATCAAACTTGAAACACAGAAGCCAAGATAAAGAGATTACAATACACAACGAACAGTACAAAAAATTTGAACGAAGTCCATCTGGCATTACTACAACACATTACGTCCTAGAATTCCTAGAAGGTCAGTAGGGCTTCTAGCCTTACTAACCATAAAGGTACACATCCGTCTGTTTTTACTACTTCAAGAAATCTTGAGATACTTTGTTTAAAATACTCTCCTGCTGGTCTCCTGTCAAAGTCTCAGTGAAATCCAGCCATTCTGGAGCGCCATATGCTGTGCAAGGCAGTCATCATGATAAAATCAAAAGGTAATCCATCATCATTCTCTAGTACCTAATTCCTGATCCCATTAGAGTCTAACGGGAACTCATTTTTAATTGCCCTTTGTAATACGTACGAAAAGTGAACTCCTTCCCAACAGTGCAGAAAATCATGGTCAATAGTTTCCGGTTTCACACGGATAAAACAGCAAGATCGTCAAGACATATAAAACCCACGCTCCTCTAAGAAGTGTTCAGGTGTGTAATTTAAAAAAAAAACGTTTTTGCACTTGGAGCTGCCAGCATTTTGTTTAACTCGTTTAAGTACATTCTGACCCTTGCATGCTGTATATATCGCTCTGCACAGTGGGATGAGGAGCATATTGTCACATAACTCTTTGTACAGTTTTTTTTTTCTTTCCAACAGACCACAGGTAGTCTGTTGAAAAACAAACACACAAAAACCGCACGCTGGCCACATCTTCCTTCATGTATCTTTGCACAGCCCCAGTGGTAACATGAGTGCTCACAACAAACTCAGGCAACAATCTACATAGTCTGGTTTAACACACTATTAGTAGGAAAGTATTCCTTGTCTCGCGGAAGAAGCAAAACCTATTTACCAAGTATCTCTAAAGAGATGTCCTAGCCCATGGCCGCCACACTTCACCCATCTAAACAAATTCGTGCGACTGCACCTTTCCCAGTTAGACCCCCACACTAATATCGCCAACAGGCGACCAAATTTTTACACAGTGACCCGGGAACAGTACAGCACTTGCATCACATACCATAGCTTAGACACAACGAACCAGTTGCATGCAGTAGCCCTAGAAAACATGGACACATACGTGGCATTCCACCTATTCGCTTTCTTTTAGGGGCGAAGCTCCTTAGGGCGTGGCCTGTGCGTCCCCTGTAGCCTGTATGTAGCCACCTCTAGTTCAGTTCTTGCAGTGTTCACTAGATGGCGGTACCGTCCCCTGTATGTACCGTCCCCTGTATGTCTTTTTGGCTTAGACCAGTGTATTTTAGTACAGTTTTCTAACACGTGGGCATCGGTAAACTGAGCTAGCCATGGTCAAAAAGACCGTAAAGTGTTCAGAGTGCGGGGCAGGTTGGAAGGTGGAAGTTAGTGCGGAGGAGAAAGCAGAAGATGACGCCAAGTGTAGACAGTGCGAGTTCGAGGAGAAAATGAAAAATATGATGGCGGTCCAGAGTGGGCTCATGGAGAAAATCGCAGAGCTGGAGAATGCATTGGCGAAGGAGCGAGAGAAAACGTCAGCCATAGAAGAAAGGCTCCGGTCAGCCGAGAAGGGCCTATCGAAGGTCGTGAAAGGGAACGAAGACGCAGGTGACGGCGGAAGCATTATGGCGACGACCCCCCGTGCGGGAGAGATGAAGGAAACAGGCATGACAAAGGCAGATACATTGGCCACAGGGCCCAGCTACCGGGAAGTAGTTTTGAGGGAGGGAGGGAGCAAACCAGCAGCCGTGCCTCACGCTAGTCACCTAGTCAGCAGCCAGGTGCAGGTTTCAGAAGGAATGTCTGAACAGGTCATCATCGCCGGTGACTCAAATTTAGTCCGATGCGCAGCGGCAATCAAAGAAAGGGTGAAAGGCGACAAGAGAGTTGCGATAGGGACGTTCCCAGGACAAACGCTGGGGACAGTAATGAGTCAAGCGGGTGAACAACTCGCAGCTAAAGCTAACAATCGTAACCTCGTTGTAATTGCGGGAGGGCTAAATGACGTCCTGAAAAAAGAATCGTCAGGACTAGCGACGACCTTGGCGAAAGGGGTGGATGACATGCGCGCCGTGTCCCCCCAGGTGCAAATTGTAGTATGCACAGTACCGGAAGTACCAGTACGCAACGTCAACCTGCAAAGAGCGGTTGTCGACGCAAACAAAGAGATATGGCGAATTGGTCGAGAGAAGGGTTTCGAGGTAGTGGATTTAAACAGGGAAGTGCACAGGTGGGGTGGATTCCAAAGAGACAAGATTCATTTCGATAAGAGGCTTGGACACGAGGTGGGCTGGCGACTGGCAGGACGCGCAGTAGCTTTTTTGGGGGGTTCACGGGCCCTTCGGAGTCCGGGGTAGCTCGTAACAGGGAAAACAACCAGGAGGACGCTTTGACAGGTAGAATTGCGAAAAACCAGAAAAAAGGTAAAAGAAAAAGGAAAAAGGCGCGTGTTGCAATTAGTTACATAAACATGCAGGGTGGCAGAAAGAAGGCAAAATGGTTAGAGATTGAGGAGCAGTTAAACAAAGAACAGATAGGCGTGTATGCGGTTACAGAAACACACCTTAGAGACTTGGAAGAGCCACCACATATTGAAAATTATGTTTGGGAAGGGTGTAACAGGACCATATCGGAAAGGAAAGGTGGGGGTGTAGGAATGCTAATTCATCGCGGAGCCAAATGGGTTAGAGTGAAACAGACGTGTTCAGAGCACCTCTGGGTTCTGGGCACAGTAGATGGAAAGGAAACGTGGCTAGGGGTAGCCTACTTGTGGACGGGGAATAACTGCAGAGAAAAGAATCAGGAGATAGTGGATTGCATGAGTGCGGATATTAAGGAATTTGGTAATGGGGCCGAAATCATCCTTCTAGGGGACATGAATGCCCACATACATGACCTTGACGGATATTCAGACACCAATGGGAAGTTATTACTAGATCTTTGCGAGCAACATAGTCTGGAGATAGTTAACACGGGGACTAAATGTGACGACCAGATCACATGGGAAGTCGGAAACAGGCAATCAAGTATTGATTATTGTCTCATGACTGAAGGAATTTACCACAAACTGACAGAAATGAGGATAGACGAGGAAGGCATTAACAGCTTGGGTAGTGATCATAAACGAATAACATTACAAATGGGATACAAAACTGAAAATATGAGCATGGAATCAAAGTCTGGCAGCTCGTATTTAAATGACAAACAAATAATAAATATAGCCGCAAGAGTCGAGGAAGAAGTAGGCGAAATACCAGGCAAGGACTGGGAGTATAGTGAGCTGTTACATCTAATGACGAAGGAGATAGGGAGAGAGAAGAAAACTGTTTGCTGGAAAGGAAAAAGGAAGCCAAAAAGTTGGTGGAACAAGGAAATCCGGGAGGCGATCGAGAAGCGACGCGAAGCATCACGGGAGCATAGAAAGGCAAAAAAGGAGAAGCGGCCGCAGGACGAAGTCAAAAAAATATGGGAAATATATTTAGAGAAAAAATCCCTTGTACAGAAATTAGTAGAGGCAAAAATTAAAGGTGAAAGTGAACGCTGGATGACAGAGATACACGAAAAAAGGAGGCCGCGCCTAGGATTTTTTGGAGCCACATAAAGGCGCTAGGTAGGAAGTCTGTCACAACGCAACAACATATTCTAGATGAAGGAGGAAATCAATTGGAAGGGTACGAAGCGCTAGGTTACATCCAAAAGGTAACAGCCGATTCGTTTCAAAAGAGCGTCCAGGGGATCTCCCCGGTGAGTAAAAGTGTGGCGGAGAAAGCAACAGAGGAAGAGCTAGTACTTGATAATTTCAACTGGAAAAAGGCCGAAGGAAAAATTCCAAAACGCACTGCCGCGGGTTTAGATGGGATTCCCGTTAGCCTCATTAACGAACTAGGACATAACACTAAAGAAGCATTGTTAAAAGCAGTAGAATAAAGCTTAAAGGACGGACAAATACCGGACAGTTGGCGACAAAGTAGAATGAACTTAATCTATAAAGGCAAGGGAGAAAAGGACAAGATTCGCTCGTATAGACCACTAACCATTACATCGGTACTATACAGGATGGCGATGCAAGCAGTAAAAATGAAAATAGAAACATGGGCCGAACATAACGATATTTTGGGAGAACTTCAGAACGGATTTCGAGTCGACAGGCGGTTAGACGGTAACCTGTTTGTTCTCACTCAGTGTATAGAAATATCTAAAATAGAGAATAGGCCCTTGTACGTGGCTTTTCTAGACATCACTGGGGCATACGACAACGTTAATCAGGAAATTTTGTGGGATATATTGAAAGGAATGGGCATGGGCGACGACTGTATACAGCTTTTGAGGGAGATATACCGAAAAAATACAGTTTGCATAGAGTGGGAAGGAATGCGTAGCAAAGAGAACGTTGAGGTTAGCAAGGGTCTGAGACAGGGATGTCCTTTGTCCCCGCTGTTATTCATGCTGTACATGGTGAGTATGGAAAAAGCGCTAGAAGGTAGCAACATTGGTTTTAATCTGTCACACAAACAGGGCGGCATGATGATTGAGCAGAAGCTTCCAGGTTTATTTTATGCGGACGATATCGTCTTATTTGCGGACAGTCGAGATGATATACAGCAGCTGGCGAATATATGCGGAAGGGAAGGTGAAGCTCTTGGACTAGGATTCACTGTAACGAAGTGTGGATTGATGGTTTTCAATGATCCCTGTGATCAGACGGTGACCATACAAGGCCAAGAAATACCGAGGGTAAGCGAATACAAGTACCTTGGAGTATGGGTAAAGGAGAGTGATAGATACATGGAGGTACAGGAAAAAGCCTCGGCAGCAAAGGGAAAGAGGAATGCGGCAATAATGAAGCACAGAGCGTTGTGGGGATACAATAGGTATGAGGTGCTTCGAGGTCTGTGGAAGGGTGTAATGGTTCCAGGGCTTACTTTTGGGAACTCAGTGGTGTGCATGAGGGCAGAGGTGCAATCGGGAATGGATGTAAATCAAAGGACTGTGGGACGCCTCGCATTGGGTGCTCACGGGAAGACGACAAACGAGGCTGTAAAGGGCGATATGGGGTGGGCAGGTTTTGAGGCGAGGGAAGCGCAGAGCAAAATAAGGTTCGAAGAAAGGCTAAGAAATATGAAGGAGAGTAGATGGGCAGAGAAGGTGTTCCGTTATTTGTATAGGAAGAGCGTGGACACACAGTGGAGAAAAAGAACTAGAAGACTCACTAGTAAATATACGGCTGGTATTGTAAGCCATATGTCAACAAAGAGCGTTAAGGGAAAAGTCAGGGAGGCGGAGAGGATTTACTGGATGGCAGCTATGGAGAAAAAACCGGCTTTGAGTAACTACCGAAAGGGCAAAAATGAAATAAGGAGGGAGGCATTTTACGATAATTCAAGGGGAAGCGCTTTACTGTTTGAAGCGAGATCGGGTTGCCTTAGAACGCGTAGTTATAAAGCAAGATTCAGTAAAGAAGAAGAACAATGCACATGCTGCGGGAAAGATAAGGAAACGGCGGAGCATGTTCTGATTGAATGTGGAGATATCCACCCAGGTGTACGTTTGGGCACGAGCCTACAGGAAGCCTTGGGTTTTAGGGACAACAATGGAAAGCTGAACACACCCGCGATTGAAATAAGTAAGAGACGGTTAGAGTATTGGTGGCAGAAAATTAGAGAGAAAGGACAAAAATAAATATTGGAAAAATAAAATATGGACAGTGTGCCGTAAATGGCAGAGAACTTAAGCTGAAAATTTACATTTTTTTTCCATTAAGATAGAATTTATCGAAGTAGAGGCATTAGGCCAACATCAAAAAAGAAAAAAGGGTTTTTTTTTTGTCGAGCCTGGTGGCATACTTGTCACCACCCCGTTATAAAGGGGACGCTCATAGCATCCATCCATCCATCCATGTAACCACCTCTAGTTTAGTTCTTGCAGTGTTCACTAGATGGCGGTACCGTCTCCTGTATGTAGCCACCTCTCATTTAGTTCTTGTAGTGTTTACTAGATGGTGGTACTTGTAGCTGATGATGAAAAGATGCAAGATGTTATAAACTAGAAAGCGGTACTTGCAGTTGATGAAAGACGCGAGATCTTATAAAATAGGAATGGTGTCACATATGGCGCGTGTCATTGGTTGAAGGCAATCGTTCGATTTAGTGCGGCGACGTACGCTAGGGGGAGCGATGTAATAAAATCGAGTGGGCAAAATGTACAGAGGATTCATGGTTTACCAGGTTTACCTCCGGAGCTTCGCCCACTCATCATCATTCACTTCGTGGATATGGCGGAATTTTTTTATTTTTCTTTTGTTTGTTGTGTATAATATTCACAGGACTTTTGTATAACTCGAGTGGTACTCCAAAATATTTAACTGACGTTCTTGTCCATTTAATGGCGGCGAAAAATTCTAGGGTTGAAGGCCAATATCAATGCCAAAAGCCGAGGCACTTACCCCAGTTTATGTGACTTCCTGTAACTTCGAGGAAAGATTTAGAAACTCTGATTGATTCTTTAATATTGTCACAAGGCAGTAGTGGGATTGGGGCATAAAGCGGTAGAGGGTCCCTGGCTAAAAGAAAAGACTACGAAGTGGATAGAGACTGGTTCCAGCCCGCCAGTGCGCCAGGCATTGTCATCGCGTGTAATCGTTGTAAATATCTGTAAATATACGTTTTCTTGTAAGATTATTGGTGGAAGTGCTGGGTACGCCTACCTGGCTTTTCCGGCAAACCAACACGGAACTTCGGAGTGGTCGCCACCTTCATTTTTCTGCAATGGCTCAACAGGCCCACCCACAAGAGCAGCAGCAGCAGCAGCAGCAGCAGCAGCAGCAGCAGCAGCACCAGCAACACCAGCACCAGCAGCACCAGCACCAGCAGCAGCAGCTGCCTTCTCTGATTCTCCTGCCTCCACGAGACCCCGGAACCTTCTCGGGCACAGGCAAGGACAAGGTCAATGTTGAAGATTGGGTCGCTTTGTACGAGCGCGTGAGCGAATACTATAGGTGGGACCCTACGTTGATGCTGGCCAACGTTGTATTTTACTTGCGGGATACGGCGCTCACCTGGTATGAGACGCATGAGTCGGAGTTGACCAGCTGGGACGTTTGCAAACTGAAGCTTCTCGAGTTATTCAGCAGGCCATTTGGGCGACAGCAGGCCGCGAGGAAAGACCTAGAATGTCGCGTGCAGACATCGACAGAATCGTATGTATCTTACATACAGGACGTATTGGGCCTCTGTCGAAAGGTGGACGAGAACATGAGCGAAACTGACAAAATCGCTCACATATTGAAGGGAATTGCCGATGACGCGTTCAATCTGTTGATCGTTAAAGATTGCGCCACCGTCGACGCGGTTGTGAAGGAGTGTCAGCGCTTCGAGCACGCCAAGAACCGTCGCATAACCCGCCAGTTTGCGCGTCTGCCTAATACTGCAGCCACTTCGACCTGTGAAGACAGCCCCAAGTTCACGCAAGCTACATCGTCCGAAAATGTCACCCGAATCGTTCGTCGCGAACTCGAAGCAATGGCTCCTGCAGCCATCGCCTCTGACGGTCCTCAAGACAACGCATCCACCGTCTCCCTCATCCAAGCCGTCGTTCGCCAAGAAATAGCAAATCTCGGCATCACACCTGTTTGCGCTGTACGCACCACCGAGAGCTCGGCTTCTGTTAACCAGATTCCGGTGTACCCTTCACGTTACCCTTCCCGCTACCGGAACCCTGCTGAATGGAGAACGTCGGATGATAGACCAATCTGCTTTCACTGCTCTCGCGCCGGACACATTGCACGCTACTGTCGCAATCGTTGGTCATCCAATTCATCTTGGAACACTGGGACATGGCGTCGCTTTGAAGGCAGTTCTCGCCGCTTTTCTACTCCGTACGATCCACAGCCTGCTCCTACTAACGTTCAGGGCCGAAGGTTCAGCCGGTCGCCATCACCCCAAGGCCGCCGATCTCTCTCGCCGATGATTTCTCGATCCAGGTCCCCTGCACGACCTGGGCCCTCAACCTCGGGAAACTAGACCATGCAGCTCCCGGAGGTGACGCTGCATTAACGACCCATTCTGCAAATCCTCTGTTGACGATTCCTACACGCCGCAATATTTTGGACCTTTTGGTGGATGACGTTATCGTTACAGCCCTGATAGACACTGGTGCACAAATTTCAGTCATGAGCGCTGCTCTCTGTACTAAACTGCGAAAAGTGATCACGCCTCCTATTAAGTGTGCAGTAATGCTTGCCGATGGGAGCACATCTGCCGTTCTCGGCATGTGTACCTCTCGCGTATGTATTGCTGGGCGCCAGACCGTCGTATTGTTCACCGTGCTTGAGCAGTGCCCACATGACGTGATTCTTGGCCTCGACTTTCTCTCTGTGCACTCCGCTCTTATCGACTGCTCGACAGGTCTTCTTCAGTTGGAACTGCCTTTTGACGCCGCTGTTGCCCATGACGCTCAAAGTCGCCTTTGTGCCACCGAGTTCCTGCATCTTCCGCCGCAAGCCGCGACTTACGTGCAGCTCGTGTGTGATCCGCCTGTGCGCGATGGTGAATATGTCGTTTCACCTATTACCGACGTTCTGCTAAGGCACTCCATTGCTGTCCCGCACACCGTGGTAAGAGTATGCCACAATCAGACCCATCTGTCTCTTTTGAAGTTTGGTTTCTCCACGCATGTGCTGCCTGCTGGTATTAAACTATGCGTCATGTCGTCGCTGCAAGAGTGTGATATTTCTGAACTGTCGGCTCAGCAACCTACTCCGCATGTCAACTTGCTCACTGCGCCCCACCTGTCAAGCATTGACATTGCCAAAATGATAGCGCCAGATCTTTCGCCCTCCGAAGCACAAGACCTCCACCGTCTGTTGACATCCTATGCGGACATATTTGATCTTGACAACCGCCCTTTAGGCCAGACATCAGTTGTGACCCATCACATCAACACCGGCGATGCCAACCCAATTCATCGCCGCCCTTACCGCGTCTCCGCCGCCGAACGCTCTGTCATCCAGAAAGAGGTCGAGAAAATGCTCGCCAAAGGCGTCGTCGAACACTCATCTAGTCCGTGGGCATCCGCGGTAGTGCTTGTCAAGAAGAAGGACAACACATGGCGGTTTTGCGTCGACTATAGACATCTCAACAAGGTCACTAAGAAGGACGTTTACCCTTTACCAAGAATAGATGACGCCCTTGACTGCCTTCATGGCGCAAAGTTTTTCTCGTCCATTGACCTTCGATCTGGTTATTGGCAGATCGCTGTTGACCCACGGGACCGAGAAAAAACAGCATTTGTAACCCCCGATGGGTTATATCAATTTAAAGTAATGCCGTTTGGGCTTTGTAATGCGCCGGCCACCTTTGAGCGCATGATGGACTCCCTTCTGCGCGGCTTCAAATGGTCCACTTGCTTATGCTACTTGGATGATATAATTGTTTTTTCACCGACGTTCGCAAGCCATCTAGAGCGACTGTCCAGTATTCTCCAAGTATTTCGCAACGCTGGTCTCCAGCTGAACTCTTCCAAATGCCGTTTCGGCCGTCGCGAAATAACTGTACTTGGTCACCTCGTTAACGCATCTGGGGTACAGCCCGATCCGGACAAAATTCGCGCATTGACTCAATTTCCCGTGCCCTCTTCTCATAAGGATGTCCGGAGCTTCCTTGGTTTGTGCTCCTATTTTCGCCGCTTCATCCGAAATTTCGCCGATATTGCGCGGCCTCTCACCGAGCTTCTTAAAAAAGACGTCCCATTTACTTGGAATTCGCCTCAGAGTGCTGCATTTTCGGCGCTCATTGCAGCCCTCACGACTACGCCAATATTAGCCCACTTCGATCAGACTGCCCCGACAGAAGTTCGTACGGACGCGAGTGGCCACGGAATTGGTGCTGTTTTAGCTCAGCGTCAGCATGGACGTGACTGTGTCATCGCCTACGCCAGCCGCCTTTTATCCCCTGCCGAGAGGAACTATTCAATCACCGAAAGAGAGTGTCTTGCTCTTGTTTGGGCTGTCGCTAAATTTCGCCCGTACCTCTTCGGCCGCAGTTTTACTGTTGTAACTGATCACCATGCACTCTGCTGGCTTTCCTCGCTAAAGGATCCCACGGGACGTCTCGGTCGTTGGTCTCTACGCCTCCAAGAATACACCTTCTCGGTCGTGTATAAATCTGGTCACCTCCATCAAGACGCCGACTGCCTGTCACGGTATCCAGTGGATCCACCAGACGCCACAGAGAGAGCTACGGAGGCTTGCGTCTTATCAATATCAGACTTTCTTGATATCGCTTCTGAGCAACGCCGTGATCCGGATTTACTTCCCATCATAGAAAGCCTGAGTTCCGCTACTCCACCCACTTCTCTGAAGTTGTATTTCCTTCATGAAGGAGTTCTCTACCGCCACAACATGCGCCCTAACGGCCCTGATCGCCTTCTCGTCGTGCCTTCCCATTTGCGTGTAGATGTTCTCCGACAGCTTCACGATGAACCTGCCGCTGGTCACCTGGGAGTCACTCGCACTTATGATCGCGTCCGGCGCCGTTTTTTCTGGCCACGCCTATATCGCTCTGTGCAAAAGTATGTCGCCAGCTGCGACCTTTGTCAACGTCGAAAACGACCAACATCGCTTCCAGCTGGCCTTCTTAACCCTATTGAGATCCCTGCTGAACCATTCTACCGCGTAGGGCTCGACCTTCTCGGGCCATTTCCCACTTCTGCATCCGGGAACAAATGGGTTGCCGTGGCGACCGACTACGCGACACGTTACGCGATCACCCGCGCTCTTCCAACCAGCTGCGCTACCGATGTCGCCGACTTTCTGCTACATGACATCATATTGCATCACGGCGCTCCTCGACAGCTCGTTACTGACCAAGGCCGATACTTTTTATCTCGCATCGTCCAGGATATCGTACGTTCCTGTTCCACGAACCACAAGTTCACAACGGCATACCATCCACAAACTAATGGACTTACAGAGCGCCTGAATCGCACTATCACGGACATGTTGTCAATGTATGTTTCTCCAGACCACCGCGACTGGGACGCAACGTTACCCTACGTCACCTTCGCTTACAACTCCTCCAGACATGACACCGCAGGCTATTCCCCGTTCTACCTTCTTTATGGACGGGAACCCTCTCTGCCTCTTGATACACTCCTTCCCGCTGGTTCAAGCTCCCCTGTCACATACGTCCGCGATGCCATAGAGCGAGCCGACGCAGCACGACAGATTGCCCGAGAACGACTCATGCTTTCTCAAGCCTCTCAGAAAGATCGATACGATCGTCACCACCGTGAAGTTTCGTATGCACCAGGTTCTCTCGTACTCTTGTGGACCCCATGTCGTCACATCGGCCTCTCAGAAAAACTTTTATTTCGCTATGATGGACCATACAAAGTCCTTCGCAAGATCACCAACCTCACCTACGAGATACAGCGAGTCGTCGACGAAGCGCACTCAATGCCACCACCATCCACTGTTGTGCACGTCGTAAGACTGAAGCCTTATGTGTCACCCAACACTCCCCTTTCGTGACAAGCGCCGGGTCGGCGCTTTAACGCCGCGGGGTAGTGTCACAAGGCAGTAGTGGGATTGGGGCATAAAGCGGTAGAGGGTCCCTGGCTAAAAGAAAAGACTACGAAGTGGATAGAGACTGGTTCCAGCCCGCCAGTGCGCCAGGCATTGTCATCGCGTGTAATCGTTGTAAATATCTGTAAATATACGTTTTCTTGTAAGAATATCTTCATAGGAAGTGCTACAAATCGCAAGATCATCAGCGTTTGCGAGTAGTTTGAACTCTGAGAATTGTACTCTAAGCCAATAATGGTGTAATTCTGTTATATCAGCCGACGTAATGTTTCAATATAGGTGCAAAACAACCGTGGACTAACAGGACAACCTTTACGCACTGAGCACTCAATTCTAAAGGGGGGAGGGGCTAATGTTTTGTTGATAATTTGTCTCGTACAAGAATTTAAATATGCCATGTCTACACCGTTCATATTTATCTTTCCAACAATAATGTGCTCCAATACTGCAAAAGAAAAAGAGCGTGAGGAACGCAATCAAACGCTTTCTCCAGATCTAGCGGGAGTATGGCCACACGAGCTTGACTGATGTCAACACATTCGAGCACGGACCGCATTTTATGAACATTTTTTACTATGGACCGACCTTTGAATTCAAACGTTTGGTGTGGACCAACGCTATCTTTTATTACTGACTGAAGTCTAGCCGCTCAATTTTTCATTAATATTTTGTAGTCTACGTTTGTCAGTGTGATTGGCCTGTACGCCGTGATGTGCCTGAGCTTTTGAACCTCGTCTGTCTTCGGAATCAGAATGGTACGTGATTCACCAAAGAACGGTGGTAATTTCTTTTCCTCATATGCCTCTTAAAAACGGCTGCAATTATAGGAGACCGTTCAGTTTCAAAAGATTTGTACCACCTGGCACAAAGAACATCTGGTCCTGGAGATTTCCCAGAATTTAACTGATCAATTGCCTTCAACTTCAGAGGCAGATATAGATAATTCCAAAGCACTTTTCACTTCCTCACTGACCTTTGGCATGCGTCCTAAATATTATTCTTTAAATATTTCTAGGTTTACCTGTCTACACGCAAAAAGGTTTTCAGAATGCCTTGAAAACACGGATAAAATGCTGTCGGTATCGGTTATCTCATGACCATCCTTCTCTATTTTTTTATATGATTCCGTCGAGCGTACTTTTTTTCCTCCCCTAACGCTCTTTTGGTTGACGTCTCTCCAGCAGCTAAAGTCTCAGCCCTAGCACGTACGAGTGCACCGCGGTAACGTTTCTCGTCATGCCGCGGGAGTTTCTGCTTACTATTGCGTATGTCAATTTGATACTCTGCCGGTTGTTTGCACTCCAACTCAATTAGTCTTCCCAAGGTCATTCGGAGTTCTTTTTCTTTTTTTTTCTTTCGTAATTCATTGCGCAAGAACGATCAATAGCTTTTATTTTTATTTACTGCTTGAACTCTTCCCATTGTTCTGCAAGTTTACCTTCATCATTCATGTTCATTTCATTGATGCAGCTCATTACCTGACCTAAGAAATATTCGTCAGTGATCGAACTGGAGTTCATCTTCCACAGCTCTCATGAAAATGTTCCACCTTTTGTTTTCTCTCCCACATCGCGTTTAACTAAACAATGATCACTGGAGTATATTGAGTAGTGTTACGCCCAGTAGTCCGCACTGAACGCCGATGCCTCTGCAAAGGCAATATGTGACAAGGCCAGAATTTGAGCCCGCCTGACGCAATCAACTCAATGGCGTCATCACGCGGCGGCGCAGGTCTGTCACGCACCTGCGAGCTCCCTCAGCCTGTAGAAGCAATCGGCACCTTCCTGTCTGGCGAGTCTTGCGCAATGCGTGGCGACGTCACTCGTCCTTGACTGCAACCACGCGCAGCGGCTCCGGATTCGATGAGAATGGCGCGGCCCAGCGGCGACCCCATTGGAAGATTCTAACCTCACGACCAGCGGCGCTTCTGGTTGGACATTTGGTTACTCAAAGAATCCACCCTGTGCATATAAAAAAGCCCTGCGGCGCGACGCGAGTAGTAGGCCTATGTGTCAGAGAAGAGAGCTCGGCTTTTCGAGTCGCTAAACTGTCGGCCACAGTGCCGAATTTGTAACGCCTCTGTATATATGCTGTACATAAACCTTGTTTAACTCACCGTTGTCTCGTCCACTCGTCTATCTGCTCTGCCCAGAAGCAGTTGCGAGCTGAGAAACCTACGCTCCCAAACGGCTGGTGACCTTCCGGGCGGAGTTCGAAGCAGTGGCGCCTTCAGGACCATGTTGGCGTCGCCGTCTTTCGTAACAGTGGTTGGCAGCTGCGGGATCGGCTGGCGTCAGCGACAACAATGCGGTGAGTGCCTGATGTTTTCCCCTTAGTTCACCAGACTACTCTAGCACAGGTCATAGTAGTTTAGAGAAGGGCTGAGTGAAGCATTAGAGTGAGCTTTGATCGTTTCAAGCCAAGTCGAAGCGCTTTGAAACAAAAGTTAATGCGGAGGGTGTAAACACGGGAGTGTTAAAAATTGCTTGAGTGTTTTGCTAGTTGACCTATAGTGGGTACGGCAAGTAAATTGTTAACAGGGTCAAAAAGCAAGAGGCTAGTTTGAACGATGGAGAACCTTAAAGTGAAGGAACTCGTCGAAATTTGTGAGGAACTCGGCATTACTTTGGGCCGTACGAAACGATAGCAAGTGATCCATGAGATCATGAAAGATGAAGGAGTGTCAGCTGAGGAAGTCGATGAGGCCTGGATGGATATCGAAGCACGCCACGAGGAGGCTGAAAGGTGAGAACTTCACGAACGTGAAGAAGCTGAAAGGCGAGAACGCCGTGAGGAGGCCGAGAGACAGGAGTGCCTTGAGGTGAAACGAATAGAAATGGCAATCCTACAGTGTTCGCAGGCGCCTAGCGCAGCTTCTGCGACAGTTTAGGTCAGCGGTCAGAGAATTCGCGACCAATTGCCACCGTTCGTAGTAAGTGAGAACATGGCGAAGTATCTCGTCAAGTTTGAACACGTCTGTTAGCGAAATGCTTTGGAGCGGTCTCTTTGGGCGCAGAAACTGTTAGCTCTTCTTCCCGGCGAAGTGTCCGACGCGATAACTTGCTTGTCAAGGAAAGCATCTGAGAGTTATGACGAGGTTAAGGAAGTGCTCTTGAGACGTTATAAGTTGTCACCCGAGGCTTTCAGGCATATGTTCCGGTACGCTACAAAAGGGAATGAGTCACACGTTGACTGCGCGTTTCGTCTTAAAGCCGATTTAATTTATTGGCTCAAGGGTGAAGCTGTTTAAGACGATCGCGATAAAGTGGTAGAACGCATTGCATTGGAGCAATTCTACCGCTGCATCGAGCAGGATGTCAAGCTTTGACTGCAGGACAAACTTGGTGAAGTACAGCTAAACAAGGCAGCAGAGTTAGCTGAGGAGTATTATACTCGCCGAAAGTTGCATATCTAGGCAGTGCGCGTTGAAAAAGATGAAAGGAAAGGGGGCTTTTCAAGGAAACCTGATCAACGAAAACCCGCTCCACACCGTAATTTCAAGAAGGACCCGTCTCTTACGAAGTACACCGTAGGGGAAGGGCAAACGGAAGCGGAGAAATTGAGTGAGTTTGAATCACGGAAGCCGCTTATCTGCTACAACTGCAAAAAGGAAGGGCACATAGCGATAAACTGTAAGCAAAAGTTTGCTTTTGCAACAATCCGAGAATCGGAAAAGAACATGTGGTTGATAGAGCCGTATCTCCAAGAAATTAGTGTGAATGGGAAAACGTGTCGAGCACTTCGAGACTCAGCGGCAACCATGGACTTTGTCCATTCTTCGTTGGTGTCTCCGGATGACTTTACACAAGAATGCACGTGGATTAGGCAAGTCGCCGAGGAGCAGAGTGCTTGCTTACCAATCGCTACGTTTGTCATTGAAGGCCCGTTCGGTAACCTTCGCACCGAAGCGGCTGTGTTGGTCGCGCTTCCTTATAGTTTTCCTTATTTTTTTCTCTAACAACTCAGAGCAGCTTCTCAAAGAGCAGGGTAAATCTTTCTTCTCCAGCTTAGCGTACATGGCCCTCATGCGATCGCAAGCGCGGAAGCTTTCGCAGGAGCTTGATCTCGTTCAATGTGGTGAAGCATCAAGTGACCTTGCCGGCCAGTCGACGGAACCTCATAGAGGAAATTCTCCGTGTGAATCATGTGAGCAGTCACTCGAGTGGCCCGTCACCGAAGCGACTGGCGTGGTTTCCGTAGCAGGAGGCGACGACATGGTGCCATTGAGTCAGAGCGAGAGGGGTGCAACGCTCTCGCCTATAGCGGAAAGTTGGAGTGGGCTGTCGAGGGTTGATCGAGAAACGCTCATTCGAGAGCAGCGTGAGCACCTCTCGATTAAAGCGCTAGCGGAAAGCGTAAACTTGGGAAAAAAGAAAAATAATGTTTCTTTTTTTTTGAGAAAGCAGGGCTCCTGTATCGGAGATACAGGAATGCGCAAGGTCGCAAGTATGAGCAGCTCTTGGTGCCACAAAAGTATCATCGCCAACTATTGGAACTGGCGCATGAAAACGCGTGGGCCGGGCATCTCGGCATAAAAAAGACCAAGGCTAGAGTTTCCCTTGATAGGCCGAAATGCTGCAAGAATATCGAAGACTTTGTACGCTCATGCGACACTTGTCAGAGAGCGGAGAAATCCACGGACAACTGGAAGGTACCCATGAACCTTGTGCCAGTTATCACAGAACCTTTTCGGCGCCTAGTGATTGATATCGTCGGGCCATTGCCAGAGTCAAGGCAAGGTTGTCGGTACATCCTGACGGCCCTCTGTGTAGCCACAAAATTTCCGGAAGCGATACCACTTAAGGAGCTCAATTCCCCTCATGTCGTGGATGCACTGCTATCTTTATTTGAACGTGTCGGATTTCCTTCTGAAATCCAATGCGACAATGGTAGTGTCTTCACCAGCTGCCTTACCTCTCCTATTATGGATAAATGCGGAATAAAAGTAGTGCACAGCTCGATCCATCACCCGCAATCTAATCCGGTAGAGCGTATGCATTCCGTTCTGAAACTGATACTGAGAGCTCTTTGCGACGAGCACAAATACGACTGGGAAGCGTGTGTTCCTCCCGCTATGTTCGCTTTGAGATCAGCTCCTCATGAGAGCACTGGTTTCAGCCCTGCAAAGCGTGTGTATGGCAGGAGTTTGAGAACACCATTGCGAATGCTACGCGAGTCCTGGGAGGGATTCGATGAGGACCCTAATGTAGTTGCGTATGTTCTAGACCTCCTTCAGAGGCTTGGAAAAACGAAAGATCTTGTGGAAAGCCACATGAAGGCTGCACAAGTGTTGTCGAAGGAGTACTACGACAAATCGGCGAAGAAGCGAACCTTTGAAGTTGGTAGTCAGGTAATGCTGCTGCGGCCGTCCAAAAAGAACAAGCTTGAGGTTCATTGGGAAGGGCCCGCCAAAGTAATATTGAAGCTTTCTGGTACCAAGTATGAAGTGAAATTTGGAAGGCCGCCGAACAAAATTTACCGCAGTAACTTGATGAAACCCTACGTTCCACGTCCAGCGGTCCTAAATCTGATTTTGAGTGCTTCAAAGAAAGAGGGAGCAGAAATTTTGAGTTATTGTGATGTAATCGAAAGGGGATCGGAGGTAATCTTGGAGCAGTTGAACCTAGAGCCTAGGTTAAGTGAAGTCCAGAAGGAGGACCTGAGAAGGATTGTTTCTGAGTTGAAAGACGTGTTTTCACACCGTCCCGCAAACACGACGGCGATTGAACAGGATATTGAGCTAACTTGTCATGAGCCACTCTGTAGCAAGCGGTGTCGTTGTCCCCCTGTGCAAAACAGATCATGAAAGAGGAGATCGATAAAATGCTGGAGTTGGGAGTCATAGTACCAGACGAGAGTTACTATACATCCCCTCTAATATCAGTTCAAGTGCTGGGAAAAGATCCGGGGCTATGACTCGATTATCGGCGTCTTAACACCATAACTCGGGACCAAACTTACCCGATACCAAACCTAGAGGAGAGGGTAGAAACTGTGTCACAGTACAGTTATATTTCTACGTTAGACCTCGTGCGAGGGTATTGGCAAGTCCGTCTTACGGAGCGTGCTAGCCGCTATGCCAAATTCGTTTCCCCATTTGGAATGTACCGTCCACTTAAGCTGAGCTTTGATATGAAAAATGCGCCCTTTTGTTTTTCAGGCTTATTGGACCACGTTCTTAAAGGCCTCTCTGGGTTCACTCTGCCGTATGTATCTTGATGATGCCGCCATCTTCTCAAACAACGGGGAAGAACATGTCGAGCATTTACGCGTCGTGATGAACAGGTTGAAAGAAGCTCGTCTTACCGTGAAATCTGCTAAATGTCACCTAGGGTGCGGCGAGGTGTCTTACGTGGGACACGTTGTGGGGCGTCACCGGCGTAGACCTTCATAAATTAAGGTAGCCGCCGTCATGAACTATCCACGGCCAACCACAAAATCTGAGATAAGTGCATTCTTGGGCCTAGCTGGATACTATCAGCATTACGTGCAAAACTACTCTAGCATTGCCACCCCTCTAACTGACGCCCTTCGAATGTCCGGGCTGGTTAAAGTAGTGTGAGACTTAGAAAAGGAGAATGCGTTTAGCCGGCTGAAACAGGCCCTAAGCGGAAAGCCCGTTCTCATGGCACCCAATCTCTCTAAGAGATTTGTGATTCAATGCGACACGAGTCATCACGGCATGGGAGCTATATTGTGCCAGGAAGATGGTGCTGGTAACAAAAGGCCAGTATTGTATTTCAGTCGAAAACTCCGTGGCAGGGAAGAGGCATACAGTACCTCTGAAAAAGAATACGCTTGGCTCGTGTGGGCCGTTCAAAAGCTAGCCTGTTATGCTTCCGGTTCGAGGTTTGTGGTCCAAACGGACCACTGTCCTCTAACCTTGTTAAATAACATGTCGCCTAAAAGTGGCTGGTTACTGAGGTGGCGCATGATACTCCGACAGCACAACTTTGACGTTCGCTACAACAAAAGGAAAGTTAAACGCTAATGCAGACGCATTGAGCCGTGCGTTTTAGTTAGTACCTTCTCCACCTTTCAGTTTCTCGCCGGCGATTCAGGGCAAAATTTTGTCCTCATCACGACCTTAGCTGAGCGCTCTCGTCCAGAGGAATCTCAAGGTGTTAATTTTATGCTGTATTATATTTTGTTACGTTGCTGCACGTGTAAAAATTTGAGTTCTCATTTTAAGAGCTTTGTGTCCCACGTGTGCCTCTTGATGTAGAGGGAACGAAATTCCGATAGACACGTAGCTAGGAAAATGTTGTAGTGTACTTTGTCTGGTGTTCTGTCGGGTGATCGAGGACACTTGCTTGTGTCGTGTGTTGTCTGTTGTCGAGCCGTTCTTGACAAGTTGCAAAACCATTGAGAAGTGCTGAAACGAAAATCGTCAAAAGAGACGAGCGAAGCTGGCCGGCAAGCAAGTTGTGGCGACAAGCCAGTGAAGCTGGGATCCGTCCTCAAGAATGGGATGTGTTCGTGGGACGGAGTCTGGAGCTGCATTTTCCCCATGGCCCTGGAGGCGAACCTGGAGGGACCTGGCAAACGACCGCGCCCGACATCCGAGCCACGTGGAAGCAGCTCGTCTTTCCGGCGCATTGTCTGGTGGCGGGGGGGCTGTTACGCCTGCGAATCCACACCGAACGTCAATGCCTCAGCAAAAGGCAATCTGTGTCAAGGCCAGCAATCGAGCCCGCCTGCGCCATCAACTCAACGACGTCATCAAGCGGCGGCGCCGGTCTGTCACGCAACGCACCTCGAGCTCCTTCAGCCCACGAGCCCTTTGGAGCAATCGGCGCCTTCCAGTCTGGAAAGTCTTACGCAATGCGTGGGAACGTCACTCGTCCTTGGCTACAACCACGCGCAGCAATCGGCGCCTTCGAGTCTGGCGAGTCTTACGCAATGCGTGGCAAAATCCATCGTCCTTGGTGCAACCACGCGCAGCGGCGGGCCCCATTGGAGGATTGCGACATCACGGCCAGCGGTGCTTCTGGTTGTACATTTGGTTACTCAAAGAATCCACCCAGTGCCTATAAAAAAGCCCTGCGACGCGTCGCCAGCAGTAGACCTATGTGTCAGAAAAGACATCTCGGCTCTTCGAGTCCCTAAGCTGTCGGCCCCAGTGCCGAATTTGTAACGCCTTTATTTCTTTGCTGTACATAAACCTTGCCTTAACTCACCGTCGTCTCGTCCGCTCGTCTATCAGCTCTGCGCAGAAGCAGTCGCGAGCTGAGTAACACACGCTACCTACGGCTGGTGATCGTGTCGGCGGAGCTCGAAGCAGTGGCGCCTTTGGGACCGCGTTGGCGTCCCGCCTTTGTAACAGCGCTTCCCGCGTTCCCTCCATACAGCTGTCCACGGCTTCTAACACGAATTCAGTAATTATGTCTGCTCGCCTCCTACTACTTTTATCGTACATGGCGCGTCCGTTTGATCGATCTCGCCCGTTGAGGACACAGTTAAAATCACCAAGTAATACATATTTTATTTCCAAAGTGAAGTGCTATTTTAGATTTGAAAAAAAAAGTGATCGTTTCTCGCAAATGGTTGGTGCATAAATACACACAATATGCCACTGACATTCATTAAAGACAAAATCACAGGAAACCTATCTACCAGACGGACAAGAGAAGGTATCTGCACTACCAGACCGCGTGACTTCTTTATGAACAGGGCATATCCTGCAGACGTGCCCATTGCTAGATTTACAATTGCGTAGTAACATGCCGTAAACCTCAGCACCATGCCCCGGGCCTCTTCCTCATTGTCTATTGTTATTTCTTGTACAGCTATTACATCCAGATCATGATCTACGAGCAGCCTGAACTTGGCTTTGTTTTCGCTTGGCGGCAACTGAGACTTCGCATATTTAACGTTGCCACTATAAATTTTGGTGAAAAAGCCACGTCTACGCATCGAAGAAGTTAGCCCGGGGCATGGTGCTTACATTCAGCGTCTACATCCTCGGAGCCTCCAGGTGGACCCGTGCCACTGGAGGACAATGGTGGCTAGTGTTTGTCTGATATCGGGTTGGGACGCAGTCTTGTGCTACTGCGTCGGAACGAAGTCACTTTCGCGGGGGGCCTCTCTTCATGCTTTTCACTGGACACCTCGCGCCATACTGCAGACTGTTCGCGGGGTCTTTTGCTTGGCGCCCCATCTATGGTACTCTCGGTCGACACTGGAAGTTGTTCGGTTAATTCCACTGGCTCGGGCTCCTTCTATGGGGTGCTTGTGTGGCCTTCCTCGGTTTGGCTGGCTGGCTCTTCTGTGACCTCCCCAGATGCTATGTCTGCTTGTACTGTTGGTCTATCACTACCGGTCGGTGTGGCTGTACCTGTTGAAGCATCTGGGTTCACCACGTCCCCTGCCCATTTCGCCGCGTCTTCAGCCTCAGTCGCGTCCATCTCCAACTGTGCTGTGTCTTCACCTTCAGCTGACCCGAAAGCCGATGCGTACGTACAAATGCACTCATCTTCGCTGTGGCCAAACCGCCGACAACGCGAGCATCGGGGTACCTTGCACTCTCTTCTTACATGGCCGGTACCTTGGCAGCGCAAACATTGCATTTGCCGACCAGGTGCAACCACAACTGCCAGTTCACCAACCACCCTAATTTGATCCGGGAGATTCTTAACCTTCACGCCACTCTTAAGGTTAAGAAGCACAGATCGTGTGGTTGACCCCTTCTCGCTGGCTTCTTGAACGCGCCAATGCTCCCGGGTGACTTGTAAGACCTTCCCAAAAGCCAACAACGCCGTTCGCACGTCTTCATCCGTGACGACTTACAGCAGCCAATGAAGGCGCAGCCGCATCTGCTGATCCTGGGGGTCTACGATGATGCAGCGTCACCTCTTGGCTTTCAGCTCCTTTACGTCCAGCAAGCGCTTCGTAGCGTCTGCGTCACTCATGGTGACTAGCCAGACATCATTTATCTGGTAGGCCCCCAGTGCCAATAACTCCGGCAGTAGTCCTGTAGAACCGAGCGCGTCTCGAAAGTCTTCTACTCGATACGGCCTGCCACGCACATCATAGTGTAAAAACACAGTGTTTTGCGAACCTTCCAGAAGCAGGTTTAGCATGTGCTCACATGCCGCAAGCTTAATGTTCGACAGGGTTCAACAATCGGCATGGTCAATAAATGCAAAAAAGCCCTGACAAATACATTATTTATTTACAAGTACCTTCCAGGCTCCAAGTAGGAGTATCATGTGAGGGGGACCATATAATACTTTTTTTCAAGAAACACGGAACAAACAAAATAAATTCAAAACCCAATATATAAATGCTAAGCCGAGCAATAACATGCACAAATATAAAATTTGTGTTATACTGTTCATATTTAAATTGGTTCTGCAATGAATGAACCGCAATGCAAAATATATGTTTAGGAAAATCAGTCGTAAACAGTTAGCATTGTATTCTTATATTCCACGTGAATGCAAATACACACATAATCAGGAAGATCATTCCAATTAGCAATGGCGTGCGCTAAAGCAGATGCGTTAAAAGCTTGGGTGCTGTCGAAAAGACGAGAAAAACTATGCTGATTGTGAAGCCTGTGAGATTCGCGATAAGGTTTCGAGAGCGGCAAGATATTCACATGGTTGGTGTAGATTACCTTATGAAATAAACACATAATGGCTATCTTCCTGCGCAATGCCAGGGTTGATAAGGACAATGAAGATTTTATTTTGGTTACATGGAATAGCGATTGTAGTTACGCGCTATGAAACGTGCAGCGCTGTTTTGCACATATTCTAGTAAGTCAATGATAAAGTCAATTAACACATTTCATGAAGTGTCCCCCCCACCCGTTAAATTTTTAGAGAAATGAAAATCTATTTACTGTTCCCCTACAACATGCAACTGCGGCAAATACATGCCCCGCCGCGGTGGTCTAGTGGCTAAGGTACTCGGCTGCTGACCCGCAGGCCGCGGGTTCGTATCCCGGCTACGGCGGCTGCATTTCCGATGGAGGCGGAAGTGTTGTAGACCCATGTGCTCAGATTTGGGTGTCGTTAAAAATTCCCAGGTGGTCGAAATTTCCGGAGCTCTCCACTACGGCGTCTCTCATAATCATATGGTGGTTTTGGGACGTTAAACTCCACATATCAATCAATGTGGCAAATACAAAACACCTATTTTCGCACAGCAGTGACCTTGCACTCCATGAATTTCGAAGTGCTTCACATGGCTTGTGTAGGAAATTTTGCTGTGTGCAAGTGCTTCAAATCCTTCACATAAAAACGAGCCATTTATGCAGATGCGAGCCGCAGTTCAAATCAAGTTCCACGGTTAGTTCCTGCAACATGCCTTCAATGTGATGAGCCCTGCTACTTGTGTCCCATTTTTCTTGCACTCTGTATTGAAACTCAACTCACGCTACAAATCACTTTCCTTGCTATAATATTTGCTGCGAAATGCTTTTGATCCTTCCCATGATCAATGCTACCGCACGCAATATCACAGCCTTGTCCACAATCATTGTGAACAAGGCTCCTATTTCGGATACCTGCAACGTCAACAGATTTTTATTCTCTTGTGGTGGGCGTCCTTGTCTTTTTATTAAATAATTATCTCTACCCAGACTAGCGTCTGTCGTGGCCTTGATGGCATATCCATAGTATTTGCAGAAAAAGTAGGCACAATGTACCACTGCCAAGCATTCATCGCATCGAGTATATCAGCTCAGCTGTTGCCACCGTGAACCACTTTTTCAAGAAATTACACTCGAATAAAGTATATATTTGTTAGTCAAGCATGCTCCACCAAAGCATCGATATTAGCCACTTATAATGCGTTTTTTTTTCAATTCTATGTTTGGGAACACCACCAAGATAATTGGCTTGGGCTTATGGCGGTCGGGCCGGACGGGCAGGTTTTTTTTCCCTGGGTAAGGCCCGAGCCAGGACCTCACTCTGAGACACCTCGCTCTCAGGCCCGAATCGTGCTCAGACTGAAAATCCAGTCCCGTACAGTGTTCTCGTTAACACTTCTTTGATTACCTTGACAAGCAAGAAGCTTCACTTTTTAGAATGCGCGCTTGGTGCAGTCATCTAGTGTGCACCTTGGCACTTTAGCTGAAGCTACTGGTGTGATGTGTAATGAGGTCTTCCCTAATTATCCCTGTCACCTCTAATGTCGTTCACTGCGAATGACATTAGGTGTTAATGTCATTTTTGGTGCTGCTACATGGACATAATGAATGACATTCACACCAAATGGCATTTGCCCCTTGATTATGTTCACCAAACTCATGGAAGCGTGACATGTGTAATCTCGTCAACAGGCGCTTGACAAGAGATTACAATATCGACACCTTAAAGCAAACGTAAACGATGTTCACATGTTTATTAAAGCTTCTGTAAAACACCGTTGGTGCGAAATCGAAAGAAGACCAAAAAAAGAGACATGCAAAAGCGCACACTCGCAACTGACTTTTTTTATTAAACAGTAGCTGATCTTCTGAAACACTCTTGCATGCGTACAATCACATGAAAAGAACAGATGATTATCATCACAACCTATCAGATAAAAAGCAAACTCATTATCAAATATAGGCGAGGACGGGACGCTGATGCGTTGTTCACTAAATTGCTTAGTGCACATCGCTTCTGCCAATTCACACGCGACTTTTTTTGTGCAGCGCTACCGCGTTTTAGACTCGCTAGCAGCAGAGTATACACGCCAGTGTCGGACACCAGTTTAGGAAGATTGTTTTTAAACCAATTATCCTTTTTTGGGATGCCCCACAGTTCTCTGGTAATCACCTATGAACTCGAAGCCCTACGAGAAGCTAACGTAAATGAATCGGTGTGTAGGCGCAGCTCCAAGTCTCTCGTCGTCTGTGATAATTTTTCAATGTCAAGTTTAAGGCGCTTGAGTCAGTTCAGATGCTTCATGGCAGCAGATAGACCACTTAACATTTGTGTGCATTGATCATCATTCATCGTGATCACAAATTGATGAACGCTGTCGCGGTTCCAATTATTGCTGACTGCAAGTTGTGAGCAGCTTTAAGCTAGCCCTTCTTTGGATGTGAACGATTTTTTTTCAACTGATGCTGTTTTATCGTGCCACAGTATATTTGAGCCAGTTAGGTAATGTTATGAAAGTTTTATATGCAATTTATACCTTTTTGATATTTTGTAGCCTGCTGATAAACATTACATCGATTGCGAATGTCATTTCACATGGCTATGTGGACCTGGAACACGACATCGCCATGACATTCGTTATGAATGTCGACCCTTGCTTGTGCGTACGCTCTTGACATGTGTTAGTACGAATGGACGCTGCACAGTGATAGTATGTCATTCTGTTTTATTGTTCTTTTTTATATTGTCGAGTTTTCCTGCTTTTTGTTTCCGGTGGTTACACCTATCTATTTGTTGTTGATTCCCATTAAAATCTCGGTTGAAAGTAGTGCTTGTCCTGTGTATTTGCTTTGTCTTATGTGTCTTTCGCGTATACAGAAGTTATAAATTAGACGCACGTGTTCGCAATAGTGAACAAGCTTAATTAATAATAGCCACAAGATCTGTACATGACATAATGGTAGTACTCACTATTGAATGAAGAAATAACATGAAGTTATTCAAAAGCAAATGATAAAACAGGAATAATAAAAGCCATCAATCAGCAAGATTACGGTGATCATGAACTGTTGGGGAAAAATTTTGTGGTAATATTACATTTTTAGGACATACTAAATTTTCATCCACTTCATTAACGTCAGAGTAGACCACGTAGCACGAGTGTCTCACGATAGCAATTGATCGCAATCGAACTCTAACCGGGGTCAAATTGTTGAGAGGCATCGGTTTCCCGACGCCCTCATCGCATAAGTGTGTCAACGCCGATCAAAAAACTCGGTGCCAATCGAAATTTCACCGTGTGACACTCGAAATGAACCACCTCGCTTTGCCACTATGCTGAATTAACCTAAGCTTGTCGCATATTGCCTGCGCTAAGCCAGGTGTCAATTAGCAAGACAGACACAATTTACGGCGTGATTTAAATTACGAGGTTGAGCAACAATTACCAGACAGGTGAAGTAATCGGGTAGCTTTTGTATTCAGGCAAGGTTCTGTTTGCGTCGCAGGTCCCAAGTGTCGTCATCGCCGTTTTATCACATCTTGCACAGGACGGTCGGGTTTACCGGATCGAAGTGTTGCACAGTGCGGTAGACTACCGCAGAGGTCGAACTAACTCATATTCTATAAAAACAGGCATTGCAAATACAATAGTGACGGCGTGCTCTTCTTGTGCCGGCAACACAAAGGCTACAACTACGGATTCGCACACGCCTTCAAGAGGTCAGAGCAGTCACTTGCGTATCCAGTACCGAAAATCGTAGCTTTCGAGATTAATTCACAATAAAAGAAAATTACTGACCTCATAAAAACCCAAGACTGCTCGGCTTGTGTAGTTTGTCTGCTTTGCACTTCAAGTGCGTTAAAGAAACTCAACAGAAGGAAAATAAAGCAGAAAAAAATTGATACTCTACTTAAGAAGTGTTGTACCGTATGGAAAGTAGCACATTAAATAAACACGCTCAGCGCCGCCCTCTTTGTTGTGATATTTCATTTTGTTGTCTGAATTATTAAATGCCAATTAACACAATGAGGTCACCAAACATTTACTTCAGTCACAGTCATCGTGGTGGTCATGGGTAGCTCGACGCGTTGGTTTAGACGCTGCCGAAACGTTTTACCGCCGGTGTCGCATTAATACATCATTAAGAGAATATATATATAGTCACGCCAATGATATCACAAGGGGACTTAAAAGCAATACATTGCGCAAGATGTGGATGTGATTCTATGTTTATATAATCAAAATTAACACAAAAGGCATGCTCTGAACGAAAGCGACAAATCATGGGGATGTGCACATGTTTAAATCATACATTCACTTGAGCCCTGCATCATTGCCCTTAAAGAGGCAGCCTTAACTTTAATGACAAACGCTAGATTGGCTAACATACCGCTGAACACGATTGCCTGAAATGACTTGCTTTGATTGACATGTGGGGTTTAACGTCCCAAAACCACCATATGATTATGAGAGACGCCGTAGTGAAGGGCTCCGGAAATTTTGACCACCCGGGGTTCTTTAACATGCACCCAAATCTGACCACATGGGCCTACGCCATTTTCGATTGAGCGAAAATACAGCCACCGCAGCCGGGATTCGATCTCATGACCTGCGCATGCGGGTGAGCAGCCGAGTACCTTAGCCACTGCGGTGCACGGAGCGAAATGACTTGCTTTCTTGAACGCGTGAGTTTTGTGACAGTTATAGTCCCTGTCATCGTCCGTAATGTCGTGCACATCTTTGACGTGAACATCGCGAAAATAAGCGGTTTCAAATCAGCGCACCACTGCCATCCTCGCGTTTCATTAGTGGTTCAAGCAAATTGCTCAACGCGAATTCTTTACGATGCCCATAAGCGTTATTAAGACGATCAAGACCATGGACTGCTTCGAACGAATACGGTTTATTAGAAGAAGCGAAGTAGCACGCGCTCGCTCCAGGCAGCAGTCTTCTTTCTTCTTCTTCCGGCGTTTGATGATGATATTTTATAGGCTCCTGCCCGCCCAAGTTGAAATGGGATAAGCTCTCGAGGGCTAATTGAAACAACCCTCCATTGGGTATATGTGGTTCACCGATCTTCTTAGCAGTTCTTTTTTGCCTGTACAAAAGAGACAAGCTCTTGTTATTCCGTCTCGCCCAGGGTAGAGTTTTTCAATCCTGCACATTTTCCAAATTGTTCTTAAAGCCTTGTCCTCAACCAACACAATGTCACCCTGTGAGAGTGGTTTTGCTTGCCGCGTCTTGGCTTTCACCGTAGCTCCTATATCCATGATCTATTTTCGATGCCATCTTTTCCACCAAGCGCGCACGAGTTTGCATCTGCTTCGCCATACGTCTTCAATGTCACCGTTGTACAGTCTTGTTTGTCCGTTTTGAAGCTGTCGCCGTCTGCCTATGATGTCTGCCGGCATTAGTGGCATTGGCTCGCCAGGTTCTCCATATACGTAAGTCAATGGTCGATTGTTGAGTGTTCCTTCAACTTCTGCTACAATAGTGCGTAGCTCCCCTACCGAAGCTGATATTATCTTTCGCATCGACGTCTTCAGGCTTCTTATGAGGCGCTCGTAAAATCCTCCCCACCATGGCGCGCACACGGCTATTGTTTTCCACTGAATTTGTTGGCCACTGCAGTAATCCTTTAAGACCTCGTTTTTAATTGTTCCGAGCATTCTGTTGATTTCATTTCCAGCTTTTATAATTGTTTTGGTGCTGTCCGAGTAGATTACTGCTGACATACCCCGTCGAGCTGTAAATCGTCGGAATGCTTGTAGAAAACTTGACGTTGACAAATCGTTGGTAACCTCCAAGTGTACTCCTCTCGTTACCGCGGAGGTGAATACCAATACATAGTGCTTCACAATCTGGTACTTGTCCTTTGCGTACAGAGGTCATGTGAAGTCAGCTCCCGTAACTTTGAATGGCTCTGATTTGGTGACTCTGTCTGCCGGAAGTGGAGGTATGCTTTGAGTCGCCGGTCTGGACTTTATTTTTATTTATTTCAGAAGTACTGCCAGCCTTACACATGAGGTCTAGGCAGGGGTGGGTGATACAAAAAAGGAAACAAATATGAAGATACAACAGGAAAGAAAACACGTCACGTAGAGCTACACCATCAAGAACTAGTGCATCAAAGTAAAACGCCAGTACTTACACAATTAGAGTGGTTTACGCGTACACGTACAAAAAAAAACATGATGACATACATCTGCTCATAAAGAACTAAGAAACAAACATCATATAATGGTTCAAAAAATCGGCAACATTTCAAAAATACAACGCATTGATATGAAAAAAAAGCGATAGAAAGTGGAACATAAATTGAAGCCTGTTCAGGATGCGCGGTAGAATATTAGAGGGCGAAGCGCAAAGAAAGATCAAAGTCAAGTGGGTTGCTGGTGTTTAAGTTTTTCCATGAACGACTGAACGGTTTCGCAGTTCACCAGATCGGCAGAAAGAGCATTCGAATTAGTGACAGTGGGTGGAAAAAATGAGTTTTTAAAGGCTTTTGTTTGACAGGAATATTCCTTCAGATTTTTTGGATGCTCGGAACAAGTTGATCGGTGGTGAACCATTTTTATGTACGCGTGCTTGTCTATGCGTAGCTTGTCGTGGTAAAGTAGAAACATGTACTTCAATCGATCGTGTTGCCGCCTTGCCTGCAATGTATCCAAGTCAGCTTTTTTAAACAGTTCACTGGGTGACGTAAGAGCACTGTAGCATTTATATACAAATCGGATTGCTTTTCTTTGAATCATTTCAAGTGTTTTAATATTTATGCGGCTATGAGGGTCCTAACCACAGATTAGTACTCTAGGATCAGACGGATAAAAGTTTTATACGCAATTAGTTTCAATTCTGGGGTACATTTGCGCAAAGAACGTCTTATAAATGCTAGTTTCTGTAAAGCTTTCTTTTCATTGTAGGCAACATGCTCATTCGACTTAAAATCTGCACTTAATACAACCCCCAAATATTTATAAGTTTTAACAAACGATAGTCCGGTCCGGATCCCGTGAGCTCCTTCTCCGCCACGTTCTTAACAAACGATAGCTTCTGCCCATTGATGGAATATAAGTGTTTCAAAGGAAGCCGCTTGCGCGTAATGGTCATAGCTACCGTTTTCTTTTCAATAATCTTTATTTGCCACACTGCACACCAAGAAGATATTTTTGTTAACACTGCGTTTAAAAAACCCTGGTCGTCTGCACTACGTATTTCCTGATAAAGAATGCAAACATCTGCAAATAACTTAATAGAAACCGGGATATCATTGGCAATGTCGTCTATAAAAATTAAAAAAAAAGTGGCCCAAGCACTGAGTCCTGAGGGATTCCCGATTTCACCGGTCGTGAATCAGACTGGACATTATCTATAGAAACTATTTGATTTCGATAAGAAAGGTAGGCCTCAATCTATGAAGTTAATGTATGGTTTTTTTTAGTATAGGTTTAAGTTTCGCGAGAAGTTTTGGATGCGACACGCGATCAAATGTTTTTTTCGAAGTCTAAAAAAATTATGTCAATCTGGCCTTGCCTATCTAGAATAGCTGCAATGTGATGAACGGTTTCCAACAGTTGTGTGACGGTTGAGAATCCTTTTCGAAAGCCGTGTTGTCGGTTATTGATTAAATTATTTTCCTCGAGAAAAACAGAGAGATGCTTGAATATAATATGTTCTAATACCTTCGCACATGAGCAACGCAGCCCCGCCGCGGTGGTCTAGTGGCTAAAGTACTCGGATGCTGACCCGCAGGGCGCGGGTTCGAATCCCGGCTGCGGCGGCTGCATTTCCGATGGAGGCGGAAATGTTGTAGGCCCGTGCGCTCAGATTTGGGTGCACGTTAAAGAACTCCAGGTGGTCTAAATTTCCGGAGCCCTCCACTACGGCGTCTCTCATAACCATATAGTAGTTTTGGGACGTTAAACCCCACATATCAATCAATCAATCATGAGCAAAGATGGGAAATCGGTCTATAGGTGGAGACGAAAGAAGTGTTAGGTGATTTGAGTATAGGGATAATTTTTCTGAATTTTCAGTCATCTAGAAGTGCGCGCTGTGACAGTGACTTCTGAAAAATGATGCACAAAAACTTCGAGCACCATTCAACATACCTCACAAGGAACGCATTAGGAATGCTATCAATACCAGACGTCTTTTTGGGATCTATGTTAAGAAGCAGAGACAAGATTCTTTCCTCAGATATTGCAAAGTCACTTATTGGTGGGATATCATGAAGTGTTTTTGAACATGGCCTTCTGCCATCGTCACAGTAAACACTGAACAAAAAAACGTGTTAAATGATTCTGCAATAGTTTCTCTATTATTTACGATAGTCCCATTTACACATATATTATGAAAACGCCTCTTGTTTGGGGCAAAATTCTGCCAGAATTTCGCTGGGGATGACAGCAAGAAGTTTTCTAAATTGACGTTATAGTACTGATCTTTTGCTTCCTTGATACTGTCTTTTAATTCTTTACGCACGCTACTGAGTTTAACCATGGTCGACGGAGTGGGGTTCTGACGATGCTGTTTTCTTATCCTGTTTGCTTTTCCCACCAAACGAACAACTGGCATAGTAATCCATGGGCTAACATTTTTTTTATTATTTTCACTTTTTCTGGCAGAAATTCATGAACGCACTGCAACACAAGGTTTTTGAAAAAACACCAAAGGTTGTTAACAGTACAAGTACTACATTCAGAAAGTAAAGTGAATCGAGAAAACTGTAAGTCTAATGTGTCCAGTATTTTTACATCTTTTGCGCGCGAGAAAACAGACACCACGCGTTCTTCTCTCTTGCCTTTTGGAACGTCATTAAGATTAATGCACATGTAAACCAATTTGTGATCGGATATTCCATCAAGCACATTGGTGTCTGCCACACGACGTGGCATGCTGTTGCTAACGAAAAAAAAGATCCAGAGTTGTAGAAGTAGCATTCTGTACGCGGGGTGGTTGCTTTACTAGTTGAGTTAAATAATGAAAAAAGACTATATCGGCTAAACGTTTCGCTGCATTTGAAGACGGTACAGGAAAAACAGTATCCCATATAACTGAAGGAACGTTGAAATCACCGCCAACTATTACATTACTGGAGCAACTGTGGACCATGCAAAGAAATTCATTAAGCTTATCAAAGAATGCTTCGTCTGTGTCTGGGGGGGGGCGGTAAAAAGCGCCCACTATGAACTTAAGATCGCCTGTGTCTACTTTCACAATTACGCATTCAAGATCTGGTATATCGGCTAATCTTTGAACTTGTAAGGTTTCCTTAAATATGATCGCAACTCCGCCGCCTCGACTACTCCTATCTTTGCGATAGATGCGGTAACCCTGGGGCGTGATCTCATCGTCACTAACGTCGGTGCGAAGCCACGTTTCAGAGATTATCAAAAGATGAGGGTGACACGCCTCTTGCAGACGACACATCTGTTCAGAACTCTTTTCACTGCTTGTCTACCCTGCAATATCCAGATTTTTAGTTCAAAGTTGTGCTAGCGTCACTTGAACTCCTCCGTGTGATACCATTTTATGCACGTGACGTATTAGCAGTTCCGTGAAATGCTCATCCTTTGGAATTACGATAACGTGCTTGTTGAATTCTTGGCGGAACTGCAATCGTCCCTTCTGTCTGATGATTTCATCGTCATCAAGGTAGACTTCGTGTCCAATAATTTCAAATGATTGAGTGTTTGAATAGGCCTCACTCTCTGTTAGTCTCAGTGATATTTGGGTCTGTCTCCTCCAGTATTTCTCTGCATTTGTTACCTCTTTTCCTGTCAACGGCCCTTTGTGATTTTCCTTTCTTGTGTTGTTTATGAATCTGAACACCCATGCTGTCACTCTTATAAGCCGTCCGTATTATGAATACCTTTCGATTTTTGAGATTAGCTTAATTTCGGATCTTCCTATGCATTGGTGAAATTGTATTTTGTGCTGGTCTTCCACGTCTGTATTTGTGCCAATTATACTTACTAAGTTCTTTCACACTGATGTTATCCATTCGGGACCATTCCACCATAACTTTGACGTTATCAATGCATTTGCGCTTATTCCTCGTGTAAGTAGGTCAGCTGGGTTGTCGTCACTTTGAACGAATGACCAGCTTGCTTGCAGTGTTTTTTCTCTAATTTCTGCGATTCTGTTGGCAACAAGTGAATCCATTTTGCTTGTTCCTTTGATCCAGTGAAGCACAATCATCGAGTTCGTCCAGCAGTGTACTTCCTGAAAACTTTCGAAAGCTTTGATTCTTTGCTTCCATTGTGGTATACTGCTATCAAGTATGCTGCAGCTTCGTATGCTAATGAGCTCGCGTCGGCAAATACATGTAGCTTGTATGCTTGTACTGGTTGATTCTTGCTTTCGTAGCATCGGGGGATTTCTAGAACTCGAAAGTCCTCCCCTTCAGACGTAAGGTTATTCCATTTGTCGCATTCATCTTTAGGGAGCTGGTCGTCCCACGTGACGTTCGTTTTCCACAGTCTCTGCAGTCCTATTTTCACGCGTACTGTGAATGGCGACAACAAACCAAGCGGGTCAAATATCTTCGCTGTGGTTGGTAACACGGCCCTTTTTGTCAAGTACGTTGAATCTGTTAATAAATTCCACTTTTCCATAGGGAAGCAAATCATGTTCTTTGAGTGTTTCCGTATCAAGCCCAGAAACATTGTAAATCCTCTAGATCGAATATCCATGTGAAAATCGTCCATTTCGTTTTCATCTATTATTTTGTTTAATCGCTCTTCATTGGATGTCCATTTTCTCAAATTCATCGCTGCCTCTCTGAACACTTGCTTTGCCTTTTTGTACAACTTGACTGCTTCATCAAGCGTTGCTGCTCCCAGAATGACATCATTCACGTAGATCGCTTTGTGCAGTGTCCTTGTAGTATCAGGAAACCGATCTTCCACTTGTTTCAAATGGTGTTTAATTGTAGCTGCCAGTATGAACATGGTCGGTGTTGTTCTAAACGTTACTCTTGTCATGCGGCATGTTTGCACTTCATTCATTAACCTTCCTTCAGCGCCATGCTTCCACTACAGAAATCTCATTGCATCTCTATCCTCTTCGTGTATAGATATTTGTAGAACTGCCTTTTCAACATCTCCTACTAATGCCACCTTTTCTTTTCAGGAAATTAATGAGCAGCGATAGCATGTCCTCATTCGAATTGGGTCCTGCCTCTAGGTTCTCGTTTAAAGACATGCCTTTTCGTGAATGTGATGAGGCGTCAAACACTACTCGAACCTTTGTTGTGGCTCGGTCCTCTCTAGTGATCGCATGATGTGGCATGTAGTAGCAAAGTGCATTTGGCTGTTCTGATGGCTCTTGGACCTCCTCTGCGACTCCTAATGTCATATACTCTGATATAGCTTTGTCGTAGCGATACAGCATGTCTTCATTTTTCTGCAGCTTTTTGGTCAGATGATGTAGTCTTTTTATCGCATTTTCCTTTTTGCTTTCCAAGTTTACGTCCTGTTTCCATGGCAAGCTGACTTGATAGCGACCGTTTTGTTGTACAATATTGCAATCGAATTCTTCGACCACTTCATTTCTGGTGTTATCCAAACTTGTTCTTGTGATCCCCATTGACTCCAGGCTCCAGAACTTCTGTAGCTCTTGCTGGAGTTCTGTCTCTGCAGTTTCGACCTTCAGAACCATGACTGCTTGATTATGTGTTAGTTTTGTCTTGCCTTGCTCTGACGGCCCTTGCAGTACCCATCCCAGTATAGTTTCAACAGCCATCAGTCAGTCCTCGATTCTTCGAGTTCTACCCGTAAAGAATTCCCAATAATAAACTGAGCAGATCAGTAGTTCTACAGAATCTGTTGCAGTCTTCTTGGTCCCGTGATCAGCCACTTCCATCTTCAGCTGTTTCATTTTCTCGCTGAGTTTCTGAGTTGGAGTGGGTATACAAATGTGCGAGATAACGTCGACTTGTAACGCTTAAATCACTGTTGACGTGCTTGTTTCTCGTGGTCCTACAGTCACTTGCGCCACGTTTACTAGTTTGACTTTTTCGTCTCCTCCAAATGAACCAATCATCAGCTTTTCCTGTCGCAACACCTTCGCACCTATTTCTTTCGCTAATCCCGCTTCAATAAATGAACGTTGACTTCCGCCGTCTAATAACAAACGACAATGTCGGCCACATGTTTCGCCTTCTACGCAGCTACAGCCGTCTGCAAAAGCACAAACGTATGCTTGATATTTCCGGTTGCGTGTAGCGTAGACGTCGTCGCTTCAGCTTGCGCTGTTGAGACCAGCTCTGCCCTTGTTTTCTGCATCAAAGTTCTACACATTGATGTGGCATGTCGTCCCTTGCATTGCTTGCATTTTACTTGGGATTTGCAAATGCGTGCAGTTTTGTTTGGTCTCGTGCATCTGAAGCATGCTCTATTTTCGGTAAGCATAGCTTTCTTGCTATGCAGTGGAATGCTCTGACGACAGTTTTTGGTTGCGTGGATTTTCTGCTTGCAAAATAAACATATTCTGTGCACTGAGCTATAGAAGCTTGAAGTTGTGCGTATCTGTCGACCTTTCTCTCTTGGTTTTGCAGTTATTTTCTCTTGTTCACCTTGTGTTTCTTCACGAAAAAGCTGCTTGCTCTCTTAAGAATAACATAAGCCTGTCCAGCTCTTCCTCGCACGCTTTTCCTGTTGGGTTGCTTTGCTCGCCGTTTTCTGAATCTAAGCTGTTTCTGATAGCTTCTTTTGACTTGAACTGCACTGATAATTCTGGTGGAATTGCTCTTTTCAATACCGGTAGAAACATTGGCACATAGCTCTCGGTTTCCACTTTTAGGGACTTGAGTGCCAATATGTTAACTTGCACTCTCAGTACTAGCCTATTTAAGTCATCGGTATCTTGAACAGACCTCACTTTCTCCAAAACTCAATAGCTCATTCATGTGCATTTCAATGAAATGTTCGCGATTGAAGAAAATCTTTTGCAGTATTTTGATTGCGTCATCATAATTTTCCTCTGCTGAGTACTGAAGACCTTCAATAGCAGCAGCCGCTTTTACGGTAAGTGATGCTAACAAGTAATTGAACTTCTGTCCCTTGCTCAAGTTCGGTCTCAGGTGAACTACCGACTCGTACTGAGCCCAAAAGCGGTTCTACTCCAAAGATTTTCTCTCAAACATATATCATTTTCAGCTTCGGTAGCTTAACTAGTTCGGTTGCTTCTTGTCTTGTACTTAAGGGCATCACCTGCCCGGTCCTATTGCTTGAATCCGATTGTGCAGGCTGTCGAAGTCTGAATTCTATTGCAGATAAGGTCGTCGTTGATTTCATGTCGTACTCTATGACCCTTTCAAATTCGGCTTCGGCATTGTCTTCTGTCAGAAACATTTCCATTTGCTCGTTCGCGCTCTTGAGACTGTCGCTCATTCCTTTAATCTGCACCTGCGTTGTAAGCAGCTGCTCCCGGTTAGCTCCATCATTAATTTGCTGTTTAGCAGCGTTAGTCAGTCGCGTGATCTGAAAGCGAAGCGCTTTTTTTTCTTCGTTATTACTTCCTTGCTCATATTGAGGCGGTTAACAATGACTCCTTACTTGTCAATCGTTCGTTCTGTTGCTCGTACGGTCCACCGTGGTCTCGTCGCTCGAACCAGGTCGATCCTCTGCTCCTCCGCCGTTTTCTTCTCTGCTGCTCCATGGCAGGTTGACCTTTCTTGCCGGCGAGGAGGTAGTATCCTGGTTCACGGCACCATTATTAAGACAATCTGGACCATGGACTGGTTTGAACGATTACGGTTTGTTAGAAGAAGCGAAGTCTATAGCACGTGCTCGCTCCAGGCAGCATTCTTCTTTCTTCTCCTCCGACGTTTGATGATGATATTTTATAAGCGTGTACACGGCTCCTCTTCAAGGGGGTCGTCGCAGCGCCCCCCAAATCCCTGCTAATGTGTCGACGTGTGTGGTGTTCGCTTAGCGCCCCCCTCTCATATACCCCTACCCCAGGCGCATGCCTATGACAATGCTGAGTGGTGTAGCCAGAGAGCGACAACCCCTCCCCACCACCGAATTTTTTCCCCTGTGGCATAGAACATAAAATGACGGTCCACCACATCTCCTGCCCGGCCCTCACTTCAAAGACATGCACCAGGCCCCCTAAAAAGTTTTGCCAATGCCTCGGGCACACGTCGAAGGGACTAGCCCAATTAAATGAAAGCTTCGCTTCAAAGACGGGTCAGCAAGTTGATCGTGTACGTCATGGCAACAAAACAATGTCATGACAGCAACCGTCATTCGTGATGTGTGCTTAAAACTAAAGCGTCTAAACATGTATGAATGAACTAATTATCTGCCAGGTTCTTAGTGGTGTAATAGAGAAAATTATATTACGGTTCACAATTAGCCTGAAAGCTTCAGGGCTCTTTTCTGTCTTGGTGACTTGTTTAGTGCAGCTAGATTACTTCTTTTTGCCGGACTGGTGGTTATGAAAGGAGGTAATAATAAAAATTCATCTTGTTCATCTGTATATATTCATCATCATGGCTTGCGTCTTCTTCGTTCGATGCGTTTATCAGGCGGTTCTGCCTAATGAACGTCTTCGCGATACCAGCGCTGCTAGTGCCTTGCAGTGCACTTACATACTGCTTAATGGGCACCGGCATCTGTAATCACTGAAAAAGTTTCCTAAGCATATGCCTTTTGTGCTTATAGCCTGAACAATGCCAGTAGAGTTTTGTTGCTGCATTATCAAAGAAAAATCAGCTGTTTTAAATAAACCTCAAAATGCGCTCTGTAGATGTTCTTGTTGCTTTCACACACAGTATTCCACACACAGTATAGAAAAGTTCCAGATGCCCAGGTGAATGCTCAGTACTAATGAAGCGACATAAATTTGCTCTTTATATGAAAAACCTATTATTTCCTGCGCATTGCTTTTCTTTCACATCTTCTAAGAAAAATTAGTTTTTCCTGTTCTGTTGCTTGGAAAGAAAGAAAGATAACTGTAAAGGGATCGAAATTTGAATGTCCCATTTTTTTTACCAGAATTTTTATTCTTTATTTTAGGTTACATTCTTTCTTCCATCTGTGCAGTTTACATTAAGTGGTGTTAAACGGTGACTGTGTTCTGTTTTTTCAGTTACACACTGTTTCGTGACATATCATTTCAAAATTACACTGATGTAGTTACACAATAATTTTTCTAAGTGAATTGGCCTGTATAATTTCCCAGGTTTTTTATGTGTAGACTTCAAATAGGTATGTGACCATTTTCTAAGTGGCAGGTATGTACACGTACATGTTTCATGCTCACAGGCTGCTTTGCTACTATATTCATGCCCAGACATGGTGGCTGTTAGCACGAGTAAGTGAAGCATATTTTGAGGTGTACTAAGCAATAGCAACAACACGGACAAAGAATGACATGGGTGAGCAGGAACTTCCATCTAAACAAGCTCCAATGCCCCCAAAAAAACTGAAATATACAGAAAGAGCACAAATACCACCGAGTCATTGGATAGAAAAACAAGGACCCTGTGTTTATCTGCACACACCCATACAGATTTGTAAACTGAAGAAAAATTGGTAGTTGTGCAAGTTGGTGCACAATTTCAAAGAAGCAAACAGTTGAGGATTTCTCCTTCTTCGCCTCTAGTTGTGGGACCTAATTCATACACAGCCAAGAACAGGCATACACATTCTGACATTGGTTATCTGGATGGAACAAAACATCTGCACACTTATGACAAGAAAAAAATGGCAGACTTGACCATCTGCAACAACATGATACACAGAAGCTTTAAGTTAAGGCAAGTGGGGAGGAGGTAACATGCTGAACCTTCACTATGAGTAAGATGCAGTTGAGAGCACTGGAATTGTTTCAATTCACTGGTGACTGTTTATGTGCACCCACAGCAGAACTTAGAAAGAAATCGCTAATTTGCCCTAATTGAATAAGGCTGCTGATTTCGAAAGCTTGATAACTACTTTGTTGTTGTGTTTAGCCTGTAATAGAACTCTCAAATCACATTAATGGACTAGCTGAGCTTATCTAATTAGTTATGTACAAGAAAAGGGTGCCATATGTAGGTAGGAATGTAGAGTATTCAGATGTGGCCGATCCCGACAAATCTGTGAAAGCTAGATATGACCTATCTTAATTTATTGAATCAGTTTCACAAAGAAAGAAATGTGTTAGGCAAGAGACAGAGAAGGCAGATGATTTAAAGGAAAACCATGCAATGATTGGTTGCATCCTGCAAAATTCTTCATTTTTTTAGATAATTATCAAGCATCGTTGGAATCTACCATTTTTGAAAATCTGAAAGGAGAATTAGTTTGGCTTGGATGACTTTTTGTGCATTTACTTCAGTGTTGAGACAGGAGGCTTTTTCTTGTAGTACGCTTCATACAATCTCTCATCAATTACCTTACGGTGCATTTGACCCATACTCTTCGTTTTTATGATTGGACTCAGCATGTCGTGGTCTTCTCTTGGGCTCGGCATATGATTTGCTTATTGATCAAGGTTAAACGTTGTGTTTTGAGTCTTCATTTTTTTCCCTCGCATTGAATGATTTGGGTTGTAGTAGCAATGGTGATGTCGCATCATTTTGATGCAGCAGTTAATTATTGTACTCAATTTCAAAATGCAATGAGCGCTGGTTCAATTGAATATACCCTCCAGTGACATTGGGGCAATTAGGCAAAATCTCTTGAATACGAGGTTATTTTTAAATGTGAGCTCATCTCTCTTTGTTAAGTACTATACGCACACATGTTGAAGTTGTTGGAACTTATCTGCAGGTTGTAGGGCTTTTTTTTCGCAGTGAGTAAGCACTGTCAGTCGAAGACCAGGGTACTCGGTTGTATATTTGCCGTGTGTTGACATGTATAGTTCAGATGGCATCAATAAATGTTCTAGGCAGCACTTGTAATACTTGTTTTCCATTCACTTTCAGAAGTATGTGTATTTAGCTTAGTTTGCTGCTTGAAGTGCCAAAATATTCCCTCCTCATTATTCAACACCAGGCTAGCAACCACCAACTTTCCTAGAATGTCTAGTTATTGCGCATAAATAAAGGGTGTTTCATATCAGATCATATATTTAGTTCTATGTAACTCAATGAGAATTTCTTTTCGCCTTTTTGGAAGTGAAGGCTTGTGAGTAATAGTGTGTACAGTGAAATGTAACGTTGTGTTAAGCTGTGAGATGTGAGCAATTGCCCTTGGCTTTACATTTATTGAATAAGATTTATGTTTGCATTTTACGTGAAGAAGATAGCAGTAAAAATATAGGACTTTCTATCAGAAACATCATTATGCCTATAGCACCTAGGCCTTAATTAAATAGATTACCTTGTTCAATTTCTCTAAAGGGTTCTGTTGCTGAGTTGAGTCCTGACTGCATAAATTCATTTGCCTTCTTTGACAGCCATCTCAGCTAGACATTTTCGCGCATGTACTTCTGTTAGCAATATCTAGTTAGGACTTAACGTATTTTACAGAATAATTGATTCTTGATGTTGTAACAAAGACATCCTTAGCAGAATGCCTACTTTCATTTCAATTAGTTAGCTGCACTTTCACATATTGTACAATGTTCAAGGCAGCCCTATTCACTGTACTCCAATTACATCTCTTTATTTATGCATTTATTCATACTATCAAAGCCCATAGGTATTACACACTTACATGGGTAGTGGTTGAAAAACACTTAAGGTCCTAATGAAAAAGGGAAACAAACTGTGATATGAAAAATGAAAAAAAAAATGAAAAAGTGAAAAATGAAAAAAATAAAATGAAAAAATGAAAAAAAAATGAAAAAAATGAAAAAAAAAACTGTGATATGCGCTAAGTATTCAAAAATGCACTAAGAAGTAATAAAAATTAGGAAAAACAAGACTCCTCGAGATCACAGTGAAAAATCGAAACTGAAACCGAAACTTGTTTGATTTGTTTTGGTGGCGACATCTTGTGGGGTTCTGTGGAGGGTCATTCACGGGCTAAAAAAAAAAAAAAAGGTTCCGCGCGCGGTATTGAACCGGCGAGAGATTGCTGACGTTGCGCACCGCAACTATGCGGTTAACGCACTCGGCCATGAATGCCACCAAGCCGCTTGGCGATAAGCAAGAGTTTATCAATATACCACAAGCATTTGAAGGACTTCACGCAACAAAAAAACGCGTAAGGGAACTATGTTGTGCGAAATGCGGCACGTTGAGCGTAGCTTCAATCGAAAGCTGAGTGTCAGGACTACATACGGTGCACGGACCATCATTAGAACCTGCTTTAGTTTTACTGCAGTGAACGTTTGTTTTCTCGAAAAACAGGCCCGCTTTTTTGCCGTCTCCATAGACTCTAATTGTACATTCTTTAACTGCTCTGGAAACAAAATTGAAGCTTACCCCAACATGATCATTGCAGTGTTCTCATCCGCTTAGGTGCCCAGACGGGCTCGGTTGTCTGCGTTTTTACACAATCACTCTCTGAAACTTATTATTCACGCAAAACTCACTGATTCTATTGAAAAGGCGAAAGCTTCGAGCCGGAACCGCTAGGGTCGCTGGCTGTTATGCGTCCAGAATAGCTGGATATGATTTCCCACAGCAAAATGTTTACGCTTTAGCTTTACTCACCACCGGTCCAGTAAGCACCATCCCTTTGGTGATACATGTTTCAAGCAGTGTGTTCCTAACAGATGACTCTACCTCATAGATGCACGTCTGTCTCTCTCTGGTTTCAGATGAAAAAAACTTGAGCGCATAGGTAAATTTCAACGGAGATTCTGACTCCACTTCTAGAAGCCAAACCCAGGTAGCAACGGCGAACATTCAACTCATAATGTGCATATTATTGACCGGTGTCGACTCACCCAATTTCGAGGACGCATACTCGTTTTGACATGACACAACCGACAAAACCGACACCCTTGATGCTTCGTCGCTAAAATAAACGTATGACACTGTGCTAATTAAACAAGTGAAAATTTATTGAAAAAAAACAGCGTGGGTCCTGCGCGATGTGGCTGGTTGGTTGTTCAGGTTATACTGGCGCAACCCACCACGGAAGATCGGTCATTGATCAGGTGATATGTTGCATTGTAACACAAGCAACGCAGGTGCACTTTGATTGCTTAGATTGCTTTCCTCCTTGCATGTTTCGGTAAAGCATGGCCAATAATGTTACTGCACGGTTCTTACGCAGTATCTCCTCTTTCAGAGTTTTCAGAGGCTGTTCTGCACAAATAAATATTAACAAATACAGTGTTTTCTTCTATGAAGGTGATCATTCATAGCAATATACTCCTCAGGCCGTAACTCTCGGCACTTGTTTCAATACAAACTCAGAGGACAGTTATGCTGACTAGACTCCCTTCGGCGTCATCAAGGGAACGGCTAGGCAATCATTTCAATTTTTTTCAGGGCAGATCTAAAACGCTGAGGTTCATCATACAATTTCAGCCTTGCACATACATACATCAGCTATAGCAGGACGTGCTGGGTGTCAAGATTCTGATTATGCCCCTGTGGTACGATCATCACGTCCTTCTCTCAAGATCTTTTCGCCTTTCGCAAACGCACGTATGCTGAAAACATGGAAATAACTTTCTCGAGAACGACATAAACCTCGAACACGATTCGCACCACTAACCTGCAAATGGAACGTGTGGCACGACAGTTCGAAAGCTGGCCGAAGGCCGTATTCAAACGAAGATTGCACCGGGACTAGGATCACACTGTCATATGTCCCATTAGGCGAGTTCTCTCACGCCACCAGCGTAGCTCGTTCATGCCCGCTTATTAACCGACATCGATGATATAGGGCAGCTCGTGCTCTTCTACTCCTCTGTTGGTGATGAGCTTCCTCTTGGAGTCCTTCTTGGGCAGCGAGTATAACAGCTTGTCCCAGAAGTTCGGCTCGCCCCAGCTTACGTAGTTCGAGGCTCGCACGTACGCTTGGAGGTCTTCGTCCAACGAATCGACGGGAACCTCGTCGACGAGCACGATCACCAACCGATTTGTGTGATCACTCAGGGCACGTTGGTACGCCAACCGAAACTCCCAGCGACACCACTCACTCTCCACGAAGTTTCTGCGTACATACATATACACTTTATATCAATAGTGTTTCAATAATTCATACAGACACTATATCGAAAGGTCGGCCTATATACACGCCACAAGTAAGTGTGAAAACATCACAATGGTGACAGTGATACTCGATGGACATATACACAAAAACAGAGTACCAAGCAGGCTCTCATGTCGTGTGCGCTTTACTCATTGAGGCTGGCGATAACAAACCGTTGTAGACCATGTAGATATGTGTCCAATTTCAAGGTAACTACTGTAAAATAAAGTTTATCAATGCGCCTGAGGTATCACTAAGTGTTTTACATAAGTTCAAGGAAGAAATATCATTCAGACCTCAGGTATAATCTGATAGATGAAGAATACGACACCTGCCAGCCACAACGCGACTCATGTTGTTGAGTCTTACATCGCACTGAATCTGCTGGCTTATCATCACGCAGGTATGCTTCTATACGCTGGAAAATAAATTTAGTTGCCCGATCAGTGCTTATTTATGTTTCTTCTGCTACCTGCTTTCTAACTTTGTAGCACTAAATTATTCCTGGATGAACATCCGTCAACTCACCGAACTCGCTACTCTGCCCCTCTTTCTTGTAAGGGTGTGTGGCCTAACTAGATAAGGTGCGCGCTAAAACAGGTGGTAAGTTTATTTATTTATAACTGTCCATTTCCTATCTAAAAGAAAGCAAGAAAAGAAAAACATCTAAACCAACGCGATTTCCTTGGAAGTCGCAATTCGACACTTCGTGTCAAGAATTCAAGGCATGAACGAACTGGAGCTTAGGGAATCAGAGATATTTGCTGACGACGAGCACCTACGACACCAGTTCGATTTTGTGGCTGATACTGAGCATAGGGCGTGTTTTCTGTCGCACGCACCCCGTGAGGAGCAGCAGTGTTCGCCTGGAGCATGCCACGGCGTCTCGGATGATGTCCTGCAGCAGGAAGCCGCCCTTGAAGTTTCGCTCGTAGGTGCACACCGAGAAGCCGAGCGCCTCGACGCCGGGCAGCAGCTGCGCGTGCACCCAGTCGGCGTCCTTGCTGCTGAACGAGAGGAACACGTCGAACAGCTTCTCTTCGTCCAGCTCGTCCTCCTTGACGCACTGCAGCGAGCGGCACACACCGCGCGCGTACAGCCACACCTTCAGCTCACGCTTGTAGCGCAGGTAGGCCGCCCACAGCGACAGCCCGACCACCAGCGACACTGTGAGCAGGGGCGAGAAGACGGAGCTGACAGTCAGCGTCGTTACGCGTGTGAAATATTTCTCAAACTTTATTTCGTCGATGGTTGAAGTGAAAGCGAACTAATTGATCATTATTCGAAACTTGCGACTGGTGACTCTGAATGAGGCTTCTGTCCTTAAGAATTTGCGGATGATTATAATTAAGAACACCATATTCGACGAGAAACCGGAGATATTAAAAAAAGTGTGCTAACCACACGAGTCCTGTGAACACAACTTGTGTTAACTGGACTAGTGATGTGACGTATATAGATATCAGAAACATTTAGTTCTCGCACATTGTTAATTGCAGCGCTGACTCTATTAAAGTGCGAAGCCCCTCGGTGGCTTGGGTTGTCGAAGTCATCTGTCATGCTGTGTCATGTATTCACCGTTCATCATAGAAACGAGTATTCACCACAATTGGTAAATCCCACAGCTCACCACCGGTCCACTGAATAGGAAGAAGGCAACAGCTAGTTATAGCCCAATAAATAGCCGACGATGGTACTTCCTTACATGCCGTAACTGAAACTGGACACGTAAAGATGCACCACCTTAGCTATCGTGACCCTAGGGTAAGTTTTGTGGCGGTACTGGTTAGAAGAAGAAAAAAGGCGCCTAATTTCTGCAGAATTAGTATGAAAGTCAAATGTTCAATCAACATATGTCGCCAGAATGCGAAATTTTGGCAGAAGACATTACATTACCCAAGTGCAGTCCTTTCACCCTAGTTAATATGCATTTTCCAGATGGAGTTTGAGACACACAAAGTTTGGATCTAGCTACAAGGTTTTGGTGCAAGGACAGAGTTTTAGTTGGAGACTTTCATTCTCACCACACGAGTTGGGGTTTTAGAACTGATCTTAGTGGGAAACGCTTGTGGGAGTGGACAATGGCTAATGACCTGACGTGCCTCAACGTCAGAACCCCCACATTTATTCGTACTCACTACAGGTCGGCCTTAGATTTAAGTTTTGTCAGTTCAGCCATTACTACTTCTTCTTGGAAAGCGCTGGACTGTGGCCACCAACAGTGACCACTTACCGATAAGTTTTGAAATTTCTTGTCCGATAATTCCATCTTGTTCAAATGTAAGAGTATTTGTAAATTACACTAAATTTAGGAATGACCTGAAGTCAGCACTGGCTTTTCACTCGGAAGAGAGCGATGATAAAAAAGCACTGAAAATAAACGCAGTCATTAAAAGATCCTACAAAAGAGCCGAATTTACTGTTGAATCCACAAAAAGAGTATATAGCCGTTGGTGGAATGATGATGTACAAGAGAGCACCGACGACGTAAGGCAGCTTGGAAGCAGCTCTTACATAATCAATCCCCACAAAACTGGGCCGATTATAAATTCATTGCTGCGGGCTTTAAAAGAACGGTAGCTCAAGCTAAACAAGATTATGACAGAAGACATTATGAATACCTCTCGAAGCCTAAACATATGAAAGCACTGTTCCGATATATGAGAGCTCGGAAAATCTTGCCATCACTAGTTAATGCAGCTTGTGATAATCTTTCGGCGCAAGAAATGACCACAACCTTAGAGGCGATCGGTAAAGGTCTGGAAAGCAGATTTACTTCAGTCGTGCCAAACAACTGGCACAAGCCTACGACAAAGTCGAACTTTGACGAAGTGACACAGACTAATGTATCCAAATGTTAATGTATTAAACATTTACCATCTGCGTCTCCTGGCCCAGATGGAATCACAGTACCCATGATTAAAATTCTGTTCAATTTGACGCCTAGTGACGTCGACAAAGTTATAAACTACTCCTTAAAACTCATGGGTGCCGTAGGACTGGAGACAGCAAAGGTCATCCTATACAAAAAATTCAAGTGTAGGATTAACAGTCGATAACCAGACCAATCGCTCAAACATCTAACATGGTCAAACTAGTAGAGATGATCCTACATAGCCGAGCAAGTATCTGGATGGCAGACAATTCAGTAATAAAACCGAATCAAATCGGCTTTCGTTGTGATTTCTCTATTTGGTGAGCCCATGCTGATTTAGAGAGCCGAATACAGCTCGCTCGAAAAAGAAGGCAATATGTTGCTTTAGTAACTCTTGGCATAGCCAAGGCGTATGACAGTGTGGAGCACTTCATATTGTTAAATACGCTAAGAGATTGAATTTCCTACAATATTTTATTGAGTGAGTGGAAGAATTTTTTTTAAATCAAGAGAATTCTATTGCGTCAAGGATGCATGTTCCTCATCTAAATTTAAACAAACGCGTGGAGTTCCTCAAGGAGCAGTCTTATCTCCAGTGTTATTTATTGTTTTAATGAGCACGATTCCAACACACCAAGAAGTTACTGTCTACATTTATGCTGATGACATCGCATTCTTTGCTGCTGACTGTGATATTTACTCACTACAACTTAAATTACAAAGATATATTACCATGTTAGAAATTTGGTTGCAGTCGATTTCATTATCAATAAATGTTAACAAAAGTGCGCTCTTGGTGTTTCCGCTTGCAGACCCAATTTCAATTTCAATCCTGTACAAACAGGAACCCATCCAGCAAGTAGACTCTATAAAATATTTGAGAATCATTTATAATGACAAACTTAACTGGAGTCCACACATAGAGTATATAACTACTAAGGCAGGCTTACTGCACAAGCTAAGTGACTGGAAATATGGGTTACAGAGGCACACCTTGATAATGTTGTACACGATGTACATGCACCCCACCCATCATGGAATTCGGATGCATAGTATTCTCGGGTGCCCTGCTTATAAAACAAAACCTCTAGTTGTCTTGGAGCGAGAAGCACTGCGAATGTGTCTGGGACTCCCTAGGTTTGTGGCTATCAACGTACTGTACCAGGAAGCGCGCCTGCCTACACTACTTCGTCGATTTCGAATTTAGACCATACAAGCACTTTTGAAATTTTATAGCTTACCGGCAAGAAGATCTCAATATGCTTTTATCAAAACCCAGACGCCTTCTTTCTTGCTCATTGGCCACGGTTTCACACACCCCAGATAATGTTTGTACAAAAGAAATTACAAATTAGAAATGTGAACATTAGAAATGTATTTGAGACTAATGACTCGAATTGTCATGTTATAGTTGAATATGATGATATTTTCCCCAAAATGCCAGTTACAATCTCACAATTTTTAAATACATAATCATTAGATTACTTGGAGCATACAGAAACTAAAATATAATAGCCACAGATGCTTCAGTAATATCAAAAGGCATGTGTAGGCATTGCCTCTGATTCGCTTTACTGGTCCTTCTCAGTGAGACTGCCTGATTTTACTCTAGTTTTTGAAGGTGAGCTCGTGGCTAATATTTTAGCTCTTCGAAAACTTAGGTCAACTCAAAACAACACAGTCATAATGACGGATTCTCTTTCAGTTTGTGCAGCTCTGACAACTTCGGAGAACTCTCGAATTCTAAGGACATTCAGAACATTACTACTACCGCAGTTGAGGCTCCTGAGGTTACTATGGATTTCGGGACACTGCGGATTAGATTAAATAAACTGGCCCGATTCCTTAGGATGAGCCACACTTTATGGCCCAATTTTAAACCATTCTGCCAGATGTTGAATATATTACAGCAATAAGATATCGAAAATCAGCAGTCTGCACTGATATTATAGAAAAAGTAACTACATGGGCAAAATATAACCACCCTCAAGTTTCCATGGTGACTCCACTGGAGCCAGTCCC
>WOVY01010923.1:0-23754 GCA_013436015.1 Rhipicephalus annulatus | reverse complement strand
CAGCGGCGAAGAACTCGTGGAGCTGTGCAACTTGCAAAACGTCGAAAGCTCGAAGCAGCAAGTGTGCTGAACTAGAAAATGTGGAGCAGGAAAGAACCTCGCAAAGAAATAGGCGAAATTCAGAAGAAATATCACTACTTCTTTCAATGAAATCGCAAGTCGATGCTCTGGCAGGTGTTGCTGACACTGTATGTGGTATTGAAAGGTCACTACAGGAAATGTCAAGCAAGTATGATGACGTGCTTGCCGAAATGAAGCGACAGAGTACTGATATGAGCAATTTAAGAAAGCGAGTGGAAAAACTTGAAACGCAGACTAACAATAGTGAAGTAGAAATGCTTAAGCAAGAAGTTAATAACCTTGATCAATATAGCAGACGCCTTAACTGGAAATCCATGGACTAGGCGAACAAACTAATGAAAAAGTAATAGAAAAACTTAATTTTAGCTGATGAACTGGAGCTTCCAAAATTATCTGGAAAGGATATTGAAGCCGCCCACCGACTGCGCACTAGAGCAGGCACAGACGGGGGTGATAAGCCATCGCCTATTATCGTGCGTTTTTCTGCCCGGTGTACTCGTGACGCTTGGCTTGCAAAAAGAGGCGAGCTACGAAAAAAGAATTCAAAGGTTTTCATCAATGAAAACTTGACTGCACAGAATAAGCGGTTGTTCTGGCAAATGAAAACAAAGGCAAGAGAAATGAAAAATATCAATTCGCCTGGGTCAAGGACGGAAATTCTTCGTTCGGCGCAGTGAACGGACAGAGTAATACGGATTAAGACAGCCAGTGACCTCGACCTTATAAGATAACTCTAAAAGTGACACTTTTTTTTTTTTTCTTGCGCCATATAAGCATATGGCTGCTCACGACAACAAAAATACCATGATGTGATTCATTTAGGCGTCTCACAGGATGCTGACTCAGTTCACGTCGCACAAGCGTATGGCGCCAAGCGATCTCTTTGCTTCACCTTAACACACGAAGTTTAAAAATAATCATGATTCTGTTAACCTTTTTTAGACAACAGATCATGAGTTTGACGTATTGGCATTCACCGAAACTTGGTTTTCCAATGACTGCCCCGCTGTAAACTTTTCGGGATACAACTGCATATCGTATCACGACCTAAAAAAAGAGGAGAGCGTTGTGTGTACATCAAAAACCACTTTAATTATGAAGTTATCCAGAATACTCAATCATTGATGTTCACTATGAATGTTTGCTTGTGAAGTGCTTTAACACAATGCTAGCCGTTTTATATAGGCCTCCAAACGGTTCTGTAACAAAATTTATTGAATTTCTAGAGCGTGTTTTAGAGCACTGTTCATACGTTGGTCTACCTATAATAATAGTAGGAGACCTGAATATAAACTTTCTCTCTGTGGAGTCACCTGCACAGATGCTGCTTGATGTGTTTTTCTTTGTTTTGGCTGTCAAAATGTCATTGATGTACCTACAAGAATAGCGAGCAAATCTGAAACTTGCTAGACGTTTGTTTTACAAATTATGAAATTGGTCAATCTGATGCCGGAGTGTTAATATCAGACTAAGTGATCATTTGCCCTTCTTCATTTTTTTTACGCCTCACATGGCTCAACACAACCAACGCAACAGCCACCTATTCTTTAAGAAAAATATCTGCAGAAAGGGTTAATTATTTCAAACATTTGGTTGAAGGAACTAGCTGGGAGCCTGTCTTGCAGATAACTGATCCTACCGTCTCCTATGACTTATTTATTAGAACATTAAAGAACTCTATTACACTGTATTTCCCTTAGAACAGCTTAAAAAACATAAAAAATCGAGAAAACCATGGATTGATGCCTCTTACTGAAGAGAATAAAGACCCGTGATAAACTATTTGCATTGTTTATAAAACAAAGAACCTTGATCGGTTAGCTGAATACAAAAAATGAGAAATAAATTAGCAGCTGATATTAAACAAGCACGTAACTTGTATTACGAGGCTAAGTTTACTAGCATTGCTAACGATTCCAGGAAAGTGTGGAATTGCGTTAATGAACTACGAAATAAAACGAAAGAGACGTAATATCGGAAATATTGATTGAGGGCGTATCATATACGGGTAGTTCGCTGGCAAACAAGTTTAATGAGCATTTTTTAAAGGCAGGTGTTTGCACGTCTTCACCGACAAATGATATCAGCTGCACTTCTTACATGAACAGCTCAGACTCAACAATTTATATATATCCTACTACACCGGAAGAATATGCGGCTTGTTAAAAAAGTTAAAAAACAACAGTGCCTGTGGTGTAGATGAATTGAAGGCAGTTCCTCTTAAAGTAGTCGCTCATGCTATCTGTTTACCTCTATCGCACATATGCAATCTTATTCTAAGCTCTGGAACGTTTCCCAACGAACTGAAGATTGCAAGGGTATCAGTATTTTTAAAGGAGGAGATAAAAACGATCTCGGTAACTATAGGCCAATCTCTGTTTACCTATGTTTCCAGGTTATTGAAGAAGCTATAAACTTCAGGCTTACTAATTTTTTTCAGCAAAAAAACATTATCGTAAAAAATCAATATGGTTTCCAAAAGAAAAAATCCACAGAAATGGCATTACTCGATATTAAAGATAAAATAGTTGACAACATAGAAAAAAAACTATTCACGGTAGGGCTTTTCCTTGACTTTAAAAAAGCATTTGATTCCGTTAAGCATGATGTTTTACTGCTCAAACTATCCAGATACGGTGTCAGAGGTATAGCTCTAGACATTGTAAAAAGTTACCTAGAAAAACCGTGTGCAATACACCAACATTGGTAATGCGAAATCTGAATTCGGTAAAATTACATGCGGCGTGCCACAAGGGTCAATCCTTGGCCCACTCTTGTTTATTATGTACATAAATGATATAGTTAACATACCTCTTACACCTGACATTATTTTGTACGCCGATGACACGAATGTATTCTTCTCTGGGCCAGATATTGACGACCTTATGTTGAAAGCGAATATTTGGCTACAAAACTTATCTACATGGCTTAGGGCCAACAGGTTAAATTTAAATGCTAAAAAAACAAAATTTGTTGTTTTTAGACCTCGTAACAAAACATACACTAGTAAGAATATTATTAGCTTTCAGGGACAGCCTATTGAACGCGTTGCGTCTCTTAAATTTCTCGGTGTCTTTTTTCACGAATATTTAGATTGGTCTGTGCATATAAATTACTTACGAAAAAACATCTCTCGAGCAGTTGGCATACTATGCACGTTGCGCAGCCTATTACCAGTATGGTTAAAAAGACAGATTTATTACGCAACCATACATTCGCACCTTCACTATTGTCTTCTGATTTGGGGAACGACGACAAAAACTAACCTCAATAATTTATATCTATTACAAAAACGAGCTGTGCGATTAATGAACTTCTACCTTTTCGTTCGCACACAGCCCCTTTTTTCGAAAAACATAGACTGCTAGTCATTAATAATATCCGACATAAAAAATTAGCAATGATATATATCGTGAAGTTAAATCTAATCGAATTGAATTTTTCAGGAAGTATCACGAGCGTGACCACAGTCATAATTTACGACACATTAGTTTTAAGAAAGACACGCTTCGTACAAATTACGGTACACAAAAACTAACTTACCAAATTCCCCACTTTCTTAATGAACACCCCACTGTGATGGCATTAATTGAACAAAGTTCCTCCATTTATGTTTTCAAAAAGAAGATACACACATTCCTTCTAAAAACTCAAACAGATTCTCATACCTCTTTCGATTCATTTATTTTATGTAACTTTTATGTGCTGCTGTGACTTTATGAATTTTTTTTGCTTTTGTCTGCCTGTTTGTTTGTGCGTAAATAGTCTCTTATTATTTCTTTATGTGCTAATTCATAATTGCTGTTCATTTCTTTGTCAATACTGGCTTGATGTAAAAAAAAAAAAAAAAAAAAAAATTGTAAATGTTTTTTGATATTGTATGTATCTCAATTTCAATTTTTGTACTGCTATATATAACCTGTTATGTATGTGTGTACATAGGGGGTTGGCGCTTTGTCAGGCTTTCTTTGCCTTTACGCCGATCCCCTAGGCAAACTGTGTATACGGGTTGTCTGAAATAAAATTCAAATTCAAATTCAAATTCATTGTGCCCACAAGTCATTGTCGCTCAGAAGCTCTTGGAAACATCACAAGTAAACCTTCATGTAATACTGGTGCTAAGGAAACTTATTCGAACAATAAAATAGAATTCGAGAATATATTTCCTAAGTATTGCAGAAAATTTCCCAGCAGGTACTCAAATGGCCTTGTGAAAGACCACCTGGCAAGATTAATAATAAAGATTGTATTACCAACTGGAGCTTCAGTTTGTGAAGAAAAGGCAGGAGTGGTAATTGCATCTTTAGCGTTTAATTGGTCTTTTTCATTTCGTTTACCTTTTTTTCACCTATTTACAAAGCGAAATTACTTGGAATCGTCTTAGCATCATAGAAATAGCTTCTATCCATAACAGATGCTCTCATTCTCACAGACTGCCTGCCTGTCTGCTCTCCATTAACTGGACCTAATATGTTGAATGATTCAGAAGTGTTTTATGCCCTTGCCCCAAGATATTACCGTCTCATTTGATTGGTATGAGTACGAGGTCATAATGGTTATACACTCAATGAATATGCAGATGTACTTGAAGTGGCCTCACATAATTATCCCATAATTGCTATATTGCTGTTGCGAGCATTTATCGCCGTGGCTTGGTTTCAAAATTTTGCAACATCGCAGAAGTTTGAAATGTCTTGCTTGGCAAAAGCGGAGTGTCTCATCTTAAGTAGACTTGAAAAAATAGATGGTGTTCTTCTATAATGGCGGAAATATCAGTTACGAGAGTACTATGCTGAGTCTATAAACTGAATTTTTACATACACAGGTCTGGTCTGCTAAAGTCACCCTTAAGCGCCCACTGCAGCGAGAGTGGATTTCTGCATTTTTTTAACATTTTAACATGTACGGGTATTTGCAAATAAAATACTTTTATTTGATGAACCTTTTCATATGTAGGCTTTAAATTTATACCTTCTAGCAGTCTTTTCGTTTGGACCAATTGGAAAGAGCTTTAGCCACAGGAACGTTTGCGAAGTTATATGCGATTTCCTAAAAACAAAACAAATTGAGTGTAACGCGTAAGCATAAATTCAGTTTAATTATTCTACATTTATTACAAGTCTTATTTAGGTTTTTCTATAAAAACTTCCTTATCAAAGCTTATTAGGCTGGCGAAATGGGCTTATTTCTAAGATGAGGTACCGTCTGTTTCAAGGCCGATCCCCCGTGGTGGTTGCTTCAGACATATAAAGGTCAACCAACCACCCAACTATTTGATTGTGCGTCAGTAATTATAGGGTTTCTGGAAGCACACCGTAGTGTATGCTTATTTCTTTTTTAACACTTTCCTTGGCTGCTCTTGTGCTTAAAATACAAATTTTTCTATGCAACACAGTTCATGTACAATCATTTAGCTCAACATAATATGCTACACGTTTTTTCGCAGAATGACTAACCAGGTGCCTTTCGACACTATCAAGTGGCCCTGTCGCTGGACCCCGAAGAACAAGCTCATCATAGACAACATGGCGAAGTTGAATCGACGAATCACAAGACCACTCACGTCATTCGGCAAATGTGTTTAGGGCTGATACAACGTGCCACAATGCATTTACAGTGCCGTTTTTTTTAATTGTTATTGACCACCTGACTGCACCTCTTGAGTTGAATGCACAGTGTACCAATGTTTACGTCCCGCAAAGTTTGTGAGTAAGCCGGCACATGTTCCGGTGTTGAACAAGGTTATCAGAACTGGTCATAATGAACTCAAACGTTATGGATGAATGTTTCACGTCGATTGGGATTTGTAATATCCCGTCCTATTCCACAGTTTTTGTAAAGCCGTCCACAGATAGACTGTGAAATGTTCCCTTCATTGTGAAAACGTATATTTTTAGGCACCGTGAAATTTTGCTCACCTTTGTTTATAAGCATTCGTGTTGCATTAAATTGTTAAAATCCAGTGTCACCCATGTATTTTCTTGTGGTGTTATACTGTGGTCGTGATATCACGATGTTTCGCAGTCACATCATCATAGTGCCAGGCCTTATTGAGTCACACCATGTATCTGTGAAACGTCGGCATGTTTCATATTGATTTTATACAGGACTACTAAGGTTTTGTCTCATATTGTTCCCTGTTGTTGCTAGCATGTACAAAAAATAATATTCCGTGAATGCTTCACCCACCCATTCCTGATTTCACAAAGTCTTTTAGGTAGACAATGTGGGTTTTTGAATTCATTGTGAACGAGAATCAGTTCTGACGATGATGTTCTTGTCATATAGGCGTGTAATTGCAACATATAAAGAAGAGAAATACATCATAACAATTTCATTACTTATTTTGCGATATGAGCTAAACCTTATATGTTCCCCTCCTTTACTACAACCTCTGTGGTTTGCTGTGGTAGAAAGTACCACGCCTACTAGCTGTGCCTTAAGAATGTGCAACAACGTGCCTAGATTTTTGACTCTCAGTGATTTTAGCGAGTGCTCCAATCGCAACATAAAGTGGATCGTGGTGTGTGTCGGCTTACGGAAGTCCATGATTGAAGCGAAGTCGTAATGCCATTACAGAATGATACATGAAAATATCGCGAAGTAAAATGTCTGATGTAATCATCGTGATGTCGCGCGTATGAGTGTTAAGTGTGGTTGTGTAGCCTACAACATGTCTTCAAAGCCAGTCCATGTTACCTTTTTACAAGGTGCGATGCAGAAATGATTTCTTAACTGCTGAATGACATGTCTACTGGTGCAAATTGTAAGTAAATCTCTTGAATGAAAGGGTGGAGAGGGAATCGGCAACATTGTGCTTATAACGACATGGAGTTGGCCTAGTTGGTGTAGATTTAGGATAAATAAAACTAGGCATGTAGATATGGACACAAGTAGAGAAACCAAGACAATACAAAAAGGCCATGTTTTTGTAATGTAGATCTATTCTTCTTTGCCCGCGTATTCACTAAGACTTTTTTACCGCCATGTTATCACCCCGTGAACAGTTTTCATGTGTTGACTGTTGAATTTTTAGTGATTTATTGTTGTTTTCACAAATCAACAATGGTATAATTTTTGGCCTACAGTGTTTCTGGGTAAGGGAAAGTGGATGGAACAGAAGCAGGCCTGTGTGGAAAAGTCGCAAACTGAGGTATCCGAGTTTCTTCGGTTCTGTGATATGAACACCGACACCAGACATGCTGAAGACCATTGCTCCTTGGCCTGTTATGGCCCTTGCGCTACAAAACCGCACTGATTGCTGAAGACCATTCCTACCACTTCAAGAGATCGCATGGTAATCTTGAGCAGTGACGCTCACGCATGAAAGTTGAAGCTACTTGGGTTTCAATAGCAGCATGTAGTTCAGCGACAGTGTGTGACAGCAGCCGCATTACCAGCTCAAGTATCACAGAGGAACGACTATAGCGCATATGTCAAACGAAGCCATTGGAGAATATGACCAGTTGAAGAAACAAATCATTGCTCAAGTTTATACTAGTGACACGAAGGAGCAAAAAGGTCTGCCTAGCGAGTAATTTCTGGCCGGCCTGTTCAAACAATGCCACCAGATTAACGATGGCATTGCTTAGAACTATCAATTTCTGTAACCTACTGCTATTCGCGTAACATTGTGCGCACGTGTCGTTTGCCGAAATAGGCGGCCATATATGACAGTTCAATTTTCAGAAGCCCTCACACATGTAACTTCGCAGTAACGAAATCTTGATCATGGGTATCGTGAATCGTAAGTGTTTATATAATAATGATTGTTGTTGTTTGACGTCGCAAAGCCACGATATGAAAGACATTGTAGTAGATGGCTGCGGAAGCTTCGGTGCCTTGGGGCTCTCAGTGTGCACTTAAACGTAGACACATAGGCCTCCACAATGTTCGCCTTTATTAAAATGTCTCGATCTGGCCGGGATTAGATCCCGCTACTTGCGGGTCAGCAGTTGAACACCATAGTATATAGACTACCATGGCGGGTGTCGTAAGTGTTTATTGTACCCGAAACATTTCATGCACTCAATATGTTGCCTGCCTTGAACTATAGCCACGTAACAGCGTCCCGAGTGCCAGAAGAACTTGCAAAAGTCGTTATATTTACGTCGGTATAATTCACCAGAGCCTAGGGGTGGCAGATGTTCTAGTAGGCTGCTTCACCTTGTGGATTTTTTTTCAAGCATCGCGAGACATATGTGTTCTGATACCATATTGCTGGCCAACGCAGAATGGATCATACCAGTTGATGTCATGTTTCTATAGCCTTCGAGAAATTATGTCATCAAACGGCACGAGTTATGTGTAGCTTTGAGTCTACGAAAAAAAATCGCAGCTTTTGTTACCGTCGAATTATGCAATCTTCGTTTTTCATAGAGTTATTTTTATCATAGTCCAATCAACTGAAATGGGTCGTGTCTTCAACTCTTATGAAAGCTTCTCTGCCGCAGCATGTTCCAGTGTGCCGTAGTTGGTGTTTTCATTTATATGTGTATGGATGAGTGTTGTGTGTGCGTACACAATTTGAAGACGATGACATGCTGTCGTGTCGTCCCACATACCCTTCTAATTAAAAGTGATGCCTTAGAGAATCTTGCCATGTTCTCATTCGCGTATTTATAGTATGCTGCTTTTGTTTTTAGGTATAGTGCGATTCCACACCTTTAGAATGTGACCAAGTACAATTCTCAAGCACTATTTTTTCCTACAAGCTCTTCTGCCTAATATGCCGAGAAACACTTCCTTATCATATTTCACAACTATCGCTAATTTAGAGTAATGCGGGCAAGCGCATTGAGAACAATAAGCATATATGAAGTCGACATGAAAATTAGGCTATCTTAGAAAATACTAAACACCACTCAGTGCAAATCGGCTTCAGTGGAGGCGGCGGAAGTGAAACGTAATTCGCAATTTGTTTAATGGTGAATTTAATTCGCGTGTTTGCAGTGGTTGAAAAACTCTGCACTGAAGCAATCCACTCTGATGGAATGCTCGAGTGCTCCGGATGGAGCAAAAAAAGTGCTACCAAAAATGCTGCGAATATACGAATGGATTGCACCATAAAGAGTGCACTATCGCAGGTCTCCACAGTAAACTAAGGCCCTAACAAAATCACTGTTTTTGGAAAGTATTAGTATCATGGCTTCTTTCTAGCGATCTTCAGTATGTATAACGGCCCCGTAATGGACCCAGAGGTCAAGATTCAGTTGTGGTGTCACAATTACCCATTAGTCCACAACAATTACATTACTTTGGAAACTTTCGGAACTGGTTTAATAACGATGGAGTTACATGGCATTCATAATACTAAAGGCACCCTTGTTGATTTTGTCTTTCCTTAGCTATGCATCATTTGTAGGCTTGTATCTCCTGGCTGAGCACTCTGCTCACTATGCTAGAAGGAAGAGAAGCTAGCCGGTATACCTTGGAGTGGATAAACAGGTATTGTGGATGACGAGTGCATGACATCTTGTCGTCAAGGTGAATGTTGTCGGCATGGCGAATCACAGAGCCACGAAGAGAAATAATTGTTTCTGTGAATTTGTTGGAAGCCCGCAAATATTTTAGAAAACGCATTTTAGCATCAACGTGCGCATACATAATTATAGGCCTAACTAAATCGTTGAGCCGTTGTTTTTTTTACTGAAATAAGAGTTGATGCATAAAGCCAACGGCTCTTGCAGCTGGAAAAAGTTGAAAGAATACCTTGACTACAACTCAACGACCAAAAGATCCACCCAAACAAGAAAACGAATTTCTTATTATCATTTCGATTCCCACCGCGCGCGTTTTACGACTTGAAAAGTTCGAAATTAATGCATGAACACATGACGCAGCCTCAACATTAACGCTCAGTGATGGAGAAATGTGTACGCTTTACTCAGTGGCAAGTGTTCTGTGGGAGGACTAGAGTTTGACGAACATTACCATGAATGAGAACTAATATTCTTCCTAAGCCGGCAGATGAGGGGCACACTGGACATGCGCATTTCCTGTGCAGCCCTCTTATTTCCCCATGCATACTAACTCATTAGTACAAACGCCCTTATTTTTGCCTTGTGTACGCCAGTTTGCTAAACCAGATATGCTCACTTACTCACGAATGCGTGAATGTGCGGTACTGCTGCAGGAGTACTGAACCCGTACTGAATGCGTATCTTACTGAAGCCGTACCGAATGCGTATCATTGCTGGAAACAGGTCAACCACTGTTCAAACATTTATTTAGCCTGAAGCAGCCCAAACGAGTAAAGGCACCGTAACACTAAAGCGGGAACCACGTCTTTTTGAAAACTGAATTTTCAAAAAGGAGTAAAAAAGTAGATGCCGTTTTCCAGCAACTGTGGGATAACAGAAATGGGCCAAGTATTGCACGCCTTGAATGCCCCGTCGCACTCGTTTTCACGTTCTTTTTGGCAAGTTTTATTTAGAATTTCTCTATGCAAATAACCAACAGAGCAGAAGCCGATTCAAAATATTTTCCTGATTGCATGGCTTTTGCACCGAAGAAAGAAGAAAATCCCATACATTCACTCTAAAAAAACAGTTCTACTATTCAAACTTGCACGAAAATTACAGACATCTTCCGCAATGGTGCTGGAAACAATAGCCTTTTTTGGACAAAAAGCAGTATATGGCTCCCGCCTCTACCCTAGTTAATTTATAGCGTTCTGTGTATAAGTTATGTTTTCGATCGACGCATTTGATGCAAGTGGCCACGTGCGACAGCCCGTCACAATGACGCCCGGAGGTAATAAATTTAGTGGCCACCCTGTTCAAAAACGGCGCCATTTTGACCCCCACCACGATATCGCTCTCTCAACCTTTTGTGAGCATCAAGAATGAGAACAAACGCCCACGTAACGTCAGCAAACACCAGAAGGTGGGAAAGATATATTAATAGAGTGAATAGAAAAGTTGAAATGCTTCCATCTAAGCAGCCACGCCTATCGTAATACCAAGAAGAAAAGTACGACCGAGGCTCGACGGGGTATTCCTTGTGAATAGCCCCCAGTCAGTCACTGTTCGATTCCATCACGTCGCTGAAGAAACTCACTGTGCGAGTGGTTTGGTGACTGCACATTGGTCTTTTCAATTCGTTCATGCGGGTCCTCTATCTTACCACCGATGTGAAAGGTGGGGGGCGTGAATGGCCGCTTATCACGGGCCCTTTTCGGCGGTTCCACGTAAATAACAGATACGGAAAGTTGTTCTTTTCTCCTTTTCGGTACAATCAGAAACCCCCGTCTCCGTATTTCTCTTTGCAGATATGCCGTTTCCAGTCTGTGTGAGGCACAGCTTGCGAGAAAGCTATTTCGTTTCAATTTCTTCAACGTTGGTCATCGGATACTTTTTCTTGTATGTTCGTTTTTTTATTGGTATGTTGCACGAGTGTAGGTCAAGTTTCTGTTTTAAGCACTTCAGTTCAAGCCCTTACTTCGGGTAATATTTGAATATTCAGGTAATGTGTCTTGAAAACTAGAACTTCTGCACCAGACATTGTTCTTGTTCAAGCTAGAGTTTACTGGACACATATATTACTGGTACATACGGTTACCTAATGTAAGAACCGATTGAGTGCTATGTTAACAAAGTGAAAAGTTTCAGGTGACCTAATTAAAACAGGGGGCCCGGCAGGCATCGAAATAGTAGCTGCCAGTGCAGTGCAACGAATAAACTTTTTTTGATAAGTGAAAGGTTTCTTGTTGCTCAGAGTGTCTTAAGGTATTAAATCCAAATCATTGTGACTTAATCGTAGCCAAAATAAAGTGGAAGAGGACTTCAAGCACAAACGCCTCTTTCTAAACTTTCGACAGTCGAAGATAAAATGTACAACGCCCAGCAAAGTAGTCGATGTTATGGGAGCTTCAGTAGTAGCCACAACTCTTTGAGATGTTTTTAACACTCCCGCACACATATGGAACAGGATACGCTTACAGGTGTATCCTTTTTTTTTGTTGATTTTCCTTCATGGAGTGAGTTTTGATTACATAATTTGAACATTGGTGCCATTACGTACTCCTGCGGGCGAATAAACTTTGACGTTCTTAGCGAATACTTGTCTAAGTACTTTGCTTTACACAAAAACTTTCCTGAACTCGGGTACAAGTCAAGGAAAAATTATCTGCCATATTCCCAAAGAAAATTATGTTGAAGGAGCTTGCTCGGGTATGATCGGGTAACCCGCGAATCCTCCGTAGGCATTCGTTATAATCATCGACCGGGAACTTTCGTTGAAAGACTGCGACAGCGTTGGTGCGGTATTGGTCGAGGCGAATACTAGCGATTGTGGTCATCTTGTTGTCGAACCACAAGCGGTCGCATACCTTGCAGCTGTGGCCGAATGTGTGGCCTAGGAAGTCGCGCTTGAAGCGCACGTCGGCGGCGCCTACGTGCGGTAGCGACCGCTCTTTGCGCTTGGACACGGCATTCCGCGCCCCCGCTTCGGGGTTATCTTGCCGCCGCTTCTGTATTGCTTCTGCTTCGCTGGCTCGCAGCTCCAGGTTCGATTGACGGAGAGCCCTCACCGCTGCTGGCTCGCTGGCCCGCAGCTCCAGGCTTGCTTGCCAGCGAGCCCTTTTAGCTTCGACCTCCCGGGCTCTCACCGCAGGGTCTTAGTAGCGAGCCCGAGCTGCAGCTGCGTTGCGAGCCCACCGGGCTGCTGCGTGGGCTTGTGGGTTGTACACGCGGCCGAGCGGTGACGAAGTGCACTCATAGCGTAAGCTAGCGGCGGAGAGAAAGGAAGCGGACGTATCGAGAGTGGTGTGCGTCCTCATAAGCGATGGCGCGCACTCTAGTGAGCATTTTTATAATCACCGCAATTACAACGCCTTGGGAGACATTGTGTGTTCACGCGCGGCCACACAAACCACTGCTGACACTTTCCCCTTTTGCTCTCTCTTTCACATTTTTTTTCTCTGTCCCACTACCCATCTTCCTCGTGGCGTTATCAAGGCGACCTCAACAGTTAGCACGACACACCTTTCTCTTCACTTCTCTTTCTTTCAAATCCACTTGGAGGAGGTTACGACGCGGCCTATCTAAAACTGACACCTTGGGGATTTTAACTCATGGGTGGGGGGGGGGGGTGGCACGCCATCTAGTAAGCATTGTTAGAATTACCGGAGAGGTGATCTTGAGCGCGATCACAGATGTGTACAGGCAACACTGGTGTACACGCCGCCGACATAGGTCACACCGCGAGCCGAAGGAGCAAGCTCCTAAAAATGGCTTTTCGCCATCATAAGATCCCTCTTCTGAAAGTGCCGTCGCCATGTATGTCATCGTCACGTCACAGACGACTGCTCTGCAGTCGGCAAGTTCCGAACAGGTAAGTTCTGAATAGGTAAGTTCCGAATATCTAGGTTCCCAACAAATGAAAATGCATTTGCACAAGCCATTTTGCTTTCTTTTGATAGTCTATCTCATTTTCCCTGACGGCTCTCTAGGAATTCGCTCTTCCAGTTACTCGCCCAATGTCAGCGTGGTAGGATATTGTTGCCTTCGCGTCCCACATTATTGTGCATAAAAAGTACAGGCCTACCTTCATTACTAACATTTTTGTTTATAAAGGCAATTAAAACTACAAAGCTTTTAATTTAACCTTAGGCTTCACATAACCAGGAAATTCTAAAAGCGTTTTCTCGCCAGAATTTCTAGTGATGCTAAGAGTGAAAAGCGAGAGACAATAATGAAGGCTTGAAACTGCGCTTAAGACAGTTCAAATAAAAGGTCATATGAAAAATTTGGCAGATCCTACGTACCTTGGGAATCAAGGTTATACGAAGCTTGTGGATGGAAGGTAAGCGTGTTGTTACTCTTGTTGGTGGGAGACACGTTACAAAATAACACTAAATATTCGTAAAAACGTTCTACGCTCAAAGATATATTGCACAGTCGCACATGTTTTATATAAGTAGTTGTTCGCACCTGCGCAACAATAACATAAGTATTACTAAGAAGCGTTAAACTGACATGTAATTAACGCTTCTATTTGCGAGCATGGTAGCTGTTGACACTGCTACAATAGTAACTTCAGTGTATGACACCTAACTACGACTGACGTTAACCCGGCAAGACGGCCGTATCATAGGAATACATATGTAATGTTTATAAAATACGATAGCCAACACTGCAACCACAGTTGACGTTTCACCAACATTGCACCTGATTAGTGTATTTTACCAAAGCAGTACCGAAGAGGGGCGTGGCTTTGTGGTAGATTATTGTATTGCCACGCAGTATGGTTCGGTTCAATTCCTACTGGAACCGTGATGTTCGTACAGTCAATGCTGACGATGTCAGTTTTTCTTTAGGCTCTCGCATTTAAATTACCAATTTATGTTGTTGCCGTTCATGGCTACACAGAAATTGTAAATCACTTATGGCACATATCTGCATACCAGTGGCACGTACAAAACGTTTGATGGAGAACGCGACGGGATTGTGACATCAATCACGTCACGACCAGCGGGTCTTATTCTTTAAACCAACTTACCCTTTCATACTAATTTGGTAAAAAGAGTTATTTTGCGTAGAGATTAGTTTAGCAAAGAGTATGAGGCATGTGCTTCTATTTAGAACGTCGTCGGGAGGGTAGCATTCTGAAGTTTAATGTTAGCTAAGATGGTACTCCGGTTTTGACTCGAAAAGTCACTGAGACACGCTAGTACGAGTAGCGGGCCTTTGTTTGTAGTGACGCAAAATAAGAGAACCACGGGATGAATCCTAGACTCAGAACTTCTTCTTACACTGACTATAAAGCAGCCAACTGAAAGGAAACATACCATACTTGTTCAGCCTCTCGAAGTCATTCTTTCATGAAGCTTACAAAGTGAGCGACTGTGGCTTCTACTTTCACACAGAACATCGCTTTCCCAGTTGCGTGGACAGGAGTTCAAATACCAACGCTACTGAACTCCAGCAAAGTTTGCATTGTAATGTGGGCATTCGAGCTTGGCATTCTTAGCATTAAAAAAAGGCCGGCAAGGAGCATTTGCAGGAATAGGACAACAAACTGTGGTGGAAATGTTTGTAAAAATGGTCTTAAGAAGGCAAGTTTCCATGTGACATTGCTAATAAATGTATTCGGTGAAGATGCCTTAAAGAGGAAACGATACTAACCTTTCGAAATGTTGTGATAATACAATGACGACCTTACGATTTTCTTAGTCTCTGTACCTCATTTGTGCTTCGAATGCCCGGATGCAAGTTGTCATTCCTGTTACTGTTGGTTGAGACTAGATGTAGAATTCAAGAGGAAACTTTTGCGATTAGGATCACTCACAACAACCCATCAGAGAGAATTAGGTCTCCAAGAAAAATCAAATAAAGAAGTCTGGCCGGCGTTCGCATTTGTTATTATGTACCAAATTTGGATTCTGTTTCGTCTTATGCTCAGGTTCATTTCTAAACTTATACTTTTCTCATAGGTGAAGTGCATTACTAGATTTAAAATAATTGAGTTCATTCTCCGTAGTATGGCAAAATATGCAAATACGCTGTAACTGTGATAGTTGGTAGTAGATGAAACTAAATACTACTAAATTGACCGTAAAACGCAACAAAATGAGTCAATGGAAAAGGAAATGAACACAAGCCTCAACTGACACCAAACGTTTGAAATTTTCATTCTGATTCTTGTGTACTGCATATCTACTACGCATTTTTTCTCAAACTACTTGCTCTAGTTAGGTGTGATACATTAATCAAGTTGGAACAGAAACAAAGTGTTGTGGCGAATACATTATTTAATAAGTGCTAATAGGTGGCAATGACATGTTTCATTACTGGATATATGTAAATGCTCAAATTAACTGTGTATATTTTGGGACGGTAAGGACTAAGTATGAAGAAAAATCTTTGAGTCATTAGTTCTCTCAATATGTGGCAGAAACTTGCGAAAAAAGAAGAACTTATGAGATATTGTTAACCCACACCGTGGTAGGTTTGTAAAGCGGCAATTGAAAATTGTATAGGCTCAAAAGTATTGACATCCGCGTAAGTGCTGACATTTAGGCAACAGCAATGTCACTTTCAGTTGAAATAAGAGCACAAATATTTGTAGTACGCAAGTATTAAAAGAAAATAATATACGATACAGCAAATGGATGACATGGTAGTAACATCCCACTAATGTGATTCTTGGCAGAGGTCTGTTGACACGAAATATGGAGTCAACCTCCAAGAACTTAAGCGCCAGCGAAGAAGAAGGGTCTTTAAATCACTTTAATGAAAAAACATAACGGATTCTTCAATCACAGCCATGGGTGCGCATTTCGTGGTAAAATAGACATCTCTTTCAAGAATTATATAAATATATAGTATTGTTCAAATATTGGCTCACGTTTAGAGAGGTGTATCATTGTTGTTCAGATGTTATCCACAGTTGCTCATAAATGCGGACTTAAACATCCTGTTGGGAAACGTGTCACAAAAGAATGCGACCAGTACTTGAAGCTCTCCGGATGATTGTTTGTGTTTTCAGGTATATGACACACTCAGGTTGCTCACTATAGAAACGTGTCTGTGTTGAGGACTTTATGGGTATTTTACTTTGCTGAAGAACGTGTCAGCTTGACTTCATTACTGACGAAGGCTGAAATGACCATTTTAAATGGGCATGGCTAGTTAGCTGCAGCATGCGGCGTAACAATATCATCTTGTAGTTGTACTGATTGGTATGTGAGGTTTAACGTCCCAAATCCACCATATGATTATGAGAGACACCGTAGATGAGGGCTCCGAAAATTTCGACATCCGGGGATTATTTAACGTGCACCCAAATCTGAGCACACGGGCCTATCGCATTTTCACCTCCATCGAAAATGCAGCCGCCGCAGGCAGAGTTTGATTCCATGACCTGCGGGTGAGCAGCCTAGTACCTTTCATAGCCACTAGACCACCATGGCGGGACTTGTTGTTGTACTATACTTCTTCTACTACTACTAATAATAATATATTGATAATAATATTTGTTCGTGTTTAACACACAGGACCACCATATGCATACGAAAAAAAACGCTGTAGTGGAGGGGTCCGTTAATTTCGACCACCTGGGTTTTGTTAACGCGCACCTAAATTGAAGCACACAGGCCTCCAGCATTATCGTCATCAGGGAAATGTGGCCTCCGCGTACGAGATTCGATCCCGCGACCTGCGTGTCAGAAGCAGAGTGCCTTAGTTACTAGAACACCATGGCGGAAACTACTACTGCCTGCTACCATAGTATCAATACTGCTACTGCTACCACCGCCACCACCACCACCACAACTAGAAAGAACTTGAGAAATTATCACCACCAGATATAGGCTGCGCACGCGTCGGAGATGTGTAACACTGTTCTCTAGAACGCCGGCGATGTGTCTGTATTTCAGTGTATACGTATACACCTGTTCTGAGTTTTATCAGCACATCATCGATTGTCATTCCTCTCATGGGCTTTTCACAACCCATCATTTTCCTATCCTTATCACCACTGCACCACACTAATTGGCTCCTACTTCTCCACGTACCTACTGAGGATTTCGAGAGAGGGATATATGGAACCTTGATTTTTTTTTCTGTATGTAGCAGACACAGACAAGATGAATGTTTCCTAATGAATCGGAACCACCAATGGCAAGGCTTCGTTGGTGTTGCCAGCATGTATGCTTTAAGCTGAGAAGTGGAGCAATGCAGGCTTATAGAATAGCTTTTTGATGTCTTTCGTCAGCCATCCAATTGCTTTTGGGCGCAAGCGTATTCAGCACCCGTTATTCAGGTCTCACGCCACGAGAGAATGCGACCAGTACAGCCTCTCACGCCACGAGAGGCAGCAGTCAGAAAACCGAGCAACCACTGATTACACGCCTTAGTACGCTTTCATTAGGCTCCAACTGAGAACGCACCTGTATTTTTAGAATCGCCTTGAGGTTTATTTGTTCTTAATATTTTTGCGGAGCTGTTGTAACAATCAAGCGGCATTCATATACGGCGATGACCCATGTTTACGTGTTCCTAGACTATTGACAATTGATTTGTGCGCTTTTCATACGTTACTACTTTAAACATATCGACTTTAGCTTTAAGGTAGACCATGTAATGAAGTGTGATGGGGATGACGGCCTTCGTTTGAGGTTTCGTTTCTTAGTTATTTGAATTGGCCAAGTTATTTTTCTTCAAACTTGGCTCAATCTACTCTGACAGTGATACCGTAGCAGCGATTATTCATTATAAAGCCATATTCGGTGCAAAGCTGCCGAAATGCTCCAGCGAACACAATTGCGCCTAACCTATTAGGAGGTCGAATGGACACGTATTGAGCTTTTAGGATTGATGACAACCCACATTTATTATTGGTGATGCCGCGAACAGTTCATTGTCTCCCCCTTTATTATTTACTTCCGGCTCTCGCCAGTATGTTATTAATGGCTTAAAACGACTCTATAGGGTCATTTTGCGCGGAGACAACCATTGTGCTCGGTCACTATTGTCATGACAAATCCAAAGGAAGGGTCTTTTCATAACGTCGTCATATTGGACAACAATATATATTCCATGAAGGAAAACAAAATTAAGAACACACGAGTTCCCTAGTCAGGGATCTAAAAAAGATAAGTATGTTTAGAGAAATCTATCCGTCTATAAGGCTCTTTGAGGCTTCTCGAATGAAATAGTACATCAAGATCCCAATTGGAATTGCCTAAGCGATACGTTGCAGATAATAATGGCACAGACGTATCAAGAAGTGCCATCTCAAACCATATCATTGGCGATTTTACCCTGCCTTTCTTCAAACTCTCTCTCTCTCTCTCTCTCTCTCTATATATATATATATATATATATATATATATATATATATATATAATATATATATAATGTCGCTAGGTGAAAATAACAAAGTACAGGACGACGGTGCGACCAGAAAAACGAGGTCTGTATTAACAGAATAAAAGAGCAGCCACTTCGACTTCTTCTTTCTCAGAGGAATCGTGGGTGCTGTCCACGCTCATCACTTCGTCGTCCTCTGTCTTCTTGCCCGGCCTTTAGTCGTGACATTAGCCTCCCATTCAAGAAAGCATCGTCCCGATGCTTTATAATCAAAGCGGTTTGTACTCGTTGGAAACGCATGAGTTCATTCGGCGAAATAAGGCTTCATGCGTACCACGTGCACAACTTCTGGAGCATACCTTCGACGCCTTGAAGAGGTGCGCAGTATCAGGAACAACCTCATAATTAATGTCACTGAGACGTCGCAGAACTTTATAGGGACCGAAGTACCGTCGTAACAGTTTTTCTGAGAGGCCACGGCGCCGAATAGGTGTCCATATCCAAACTTTCTCTCCTGGCTCGTAGGAGACTGGTCGGTGACGAAGGTTGTACCGTCTTGAATCGTAGTCCTGCTGGCGACTAATACGTAGGCGTGCAAGTTGTCGGGCTTCTTCGTCCAGCTGAGTGATATAATCAGCATCCGTTTCAGCGTCTTCGCACTCGTGCGGAAGCATAGCATCCAGCATAGTGGTGACTTCACGACCATGAAGAAGGCGGAATGGCGTTGTTCTTGTTGTTTCTTGATAAGCCGTGTTATAGGCGAACGTGACATACGGCAAGATCTCATCCCAGTTTTTTATGCTCCACATCGACGTACATGCAGAGCATATCCACTAGTGTCTTGTTGAGACGTTCCGTAAGACCATTCGCTTGCGGGTGATACGCCGTTGTTCGCCGGTGGGATGTGCCACTAAGTCTTAAAACTGTCTGTAATAGTTCGGCTGCGAATGCGGTTCCCCTGTCAGTTATTACCACTGATGGAGCACCATGCCTCAGCACCACATTCTCTACGAAAATCGGGCTGCTTCACTTGCCGTGCCCCTCTCCAAAGTCTTGGTTTCGGCGTAACGAGTGAGGTAGTCGGTGGCTACTATAATCCATCTGCGACCTGCTGATGAGGTTGGAAATGGGCCCAAAAGATCCATTCCGACTTGAGCGAATGGAGTAACAGGCACGTCAATAGGATGGAGGAGGCCTGCTGGTTTGACGGGTGGAACTTTTCTGCGCTGGCAATCAAGGCACGTCCGAACATAGTGTTGAACGGTTGCCGTCAGTCGTGGCCAGTAGTATTTCTGCCTCACTCTGCACAACGTACGCGTGTAACCCAGGTGGCCGGATGTTGGTTCATCGTGACATGCCTGTAATACTTCGCTCCTTAGAGATGTTGGGACGACGAGTAAGTAGTCGTTTCCGTGTGGCGTGAAGTTCATCTTATACAGGACGTCGTTGCGCAAGCAAAATGACGAAAGCCCTCTCGCAAACAGTCTAGGTACAGCTGAAGTGCGACCCTCTAAAAAACGTATTATGGGTTCTAGTTCGGGGTCGTCTCGTTGCAGCTGTGCGACAGTTGCCGTGTTTACAACTCCGACAAAGGCTGTATCGTCATCTTCTGCCGTCGCAGGTTCGTATGGCGCACGAGAAAGGCAATCAGCGTCTGAATGTCGCTTCCCCGATCTGTAGACCACCGTCATGTCGAATTCTTGAAGCTTCAGGCTCCAGCGCGCCAACCGTCCTAAAGGGTCTCTTAAATTCGTCAGCCAGCAGAGGGAGTGATGGTCGCTGACAACATTAAAAGGACGACCCATACAAGTATGGGCGGAATTTTATAACCGCCCACACCACCGCAAGGCACTCTTTTTCCGTAGTGGAATAATTTTCTTCCGCACCTGAAAGAGTTCTGCTAGCGTAAGCAATTACTCGTTCGGCCGCCATCCTGCCACTGCACGAGTACAGCTCCTAAGCCGACATTGCTAGCGTCGGTGTGCACTGTTGTCGGTGCGTCATCATCAAAGTGTGCGAGGACTGGTGGCTTCTGAAGGCGTTTGCCGCAGCTCGTCGAATGATTTTTGCTGCTCTTCATTCCATACGAATGCGACGTCTTCTCTGGTAAGGCGAGTCAACGGCGAGGCAATGCGCGAGAAGTTCTCAATGAAGCGTCGGTAGTAAGCACACAGTCCTAAAAACCATCTGACGGCCTTTTTGTCAGTTGGCGCTGGAAAATTCGTAACGGCAGCTATTTTTTCGGGGTCAGGCCGCACACCTTCACTGCTGACAAGATGCCCCAGGAACAGAAGCTCTTCGAAGCCGAAATGGCATTTTTCCGGCTTAAGTGTTAGTCCGGTGGAACGGATAGCTTGAAATACTGAGTGCAGTCGCCTGACGTGTTCGTCGAATGTGGCAGAAAATACGATGACGTCATCTAAACACACTAAGCACGTCTGCCACTTGAGGCCTGATAGTACGGTGTCCATTAGCCGCTGAAACGTTGCAGGTGCTGAGCACAAGCCAAATGGAAGTACCTTAAATTCAAAAAGGCCATCAGGTGTCACGAAAGCTGTTTTCTCCCGGTCTCTTTCATCAAATTCTATCTGCCAATACCCACTCCTTAGATCCATCGACGAGAAATAACGCGCGTGGCGCAGTCGATCGAGTGAATCGTCGATACGTGGAAGTGGGTAGACGTCTTTTTTTGTCACCTGATTCAGCTTGCGGTAATCTACGCAGAAACGTAAGGTGCCGTCTTTTTTCTTCACTAATACAACCGGCGAAGCCCAAGGGCTTTTCGACGGCTGAATAACGTCGTCTTCAAGCATCTGTCGCACCTGCTTTTCGATGGCTTCACGTTCTCGCGGAGCTACCCGGTACGGGTTTTGTCTGATGGGTCTGGTCATGTCGTCCGTTATAATTCGATGTTTCGTGAGCGGCGTTTGACGGACCCTGGAAATCGAAGAGAAACAATCTTCAAACTTGTTAATAAGCTGCATGATACTTTGCTTCTGCGCCGGCAGCAAACTTGGGCCAATATCAACAGATAGAGGTGCAGGGGTGAGATCAGTTGAATTATCTTTTTCAAGAGTTAGGCAGTCTGTCATCTCGGCGAGCTCTTCCACGTACGCGACTGCCATGCCCCTCGTTAGATGTCGGCGTTCAGAGCTGAAGTTCGTAATAAGGACGTGCGTGTGTCCGCATTTTATGCTTACGACGCCTCTTGCGATAGATAAATCATGGCTGAATAGCAGTGTTGGAATTTGCTCGGCGATGTTTTCAGAATCGCTCGACGTGTCACATGTCACAGCCACGAGTGCACTTGACCGCGGTAGGATGGTCCCGTCGTCTTCGAAGACACGCAAAGGCCGACGTCGCTGGTCTGTACAGGGCACATTCGAAACTTGATCTGGGGCCGTCCAAAACGTAACCGATCTCTCAGGAATGTTGATAATGACACCGTATTCACGCAAGAAGTCCATGCCCAAGATCAGATCTTTGCAGCACTCCGGTAAAATTACGAAAGTAGCGACGAAATCTGAACTGCCGATATTAATTCGAGCTGTACATTTGCCTGTCGGCGTCACCAATTGACCCCCTGCGGTTCTAATGTTTGGTCCCGTCCATATTGTTCTTACTTTCTTTAGGCAGTAGGCGAGTTTACGGCTGATAATAGAGAAGTCCGCACCAGTATCTACCAGTGCTGTTATTGCGCGTCCGTCTATACAAATGTCTAGATTGGCGCTTACGATTTCCGTTGATGTCGGTGACGTCGTATCGTCCTTGGTATCGTGCGTCATGTGATTCGTGGTATCATCGTCATATCACGTCGTAGAGAAGATGTTGGGGGTGTTGTTAGCATCTCGACGGGCGGCAACCTTCCCCCCAAAGGTCGCAGCTGTTAGTTTCCCCCGACGAGGGCTAGGAGATCTGCCCCGGACCACCTCGGAGTACCTGCGCTGCGGCGGCGAGTTCGGTGCAGGTGAAGGAGAGCCGGGGTCGACGATACGGCACTTCGGGTTGCTGTGCTTGCGGGCCTGCACTGCTGTCACGGCGGTTATCGAAATAGGCACGAGGGGAGGTTTTGTAGAAAGTTGTGATGTCTACGGTCACGGTACGGGCAATGGCGAAAAATATGGCCGGCTTCTCCGCAATGAAAGCAAAGTGGTCGACGGTCGACTGTGTGCGCCACAAATCCGTCTTACGGATGAATGGTCGACTGGTGGGCATACCTTGCGACCCAAGATGCAGAATGTCGGCGGAGTGTACATTGGCGCCGTTTGCATAGGCACGTTGGACTGTGGATACGGCTGCGGCGGATTGGGAGCTGGGGCCCATGGCTCGTTGTAAGGCCCTTGGCTTACGTCACAATAAGCCAGTGGGGACGAGTTGTACGACCCTGGAGTGGGTCGACGGACAGCTGATGCGTCGCTTACAGACCGTTGGTCTGAGAGCGATTCGGGCAATGAAAATTGCCTGCGCAGTTCTTGTCGCAAAACTTCTGCAACGCCAAGCCATGGTGTTTTCTTGCGGATTCACAAGGAGGTTTCGGATCTCATCCCGAACGACCTCACTAATGACTTCGCGCAGAGAACACTCACTTACCGGCACTCAAAGCAGAGAGGCTGGGAGATGTTGTTGTACGGTTGGTCATGGTATCGGCGCCGTTGCTGTAGTGCGCGCTCGGTTGTTGTAGCCTCTTGACGAATTCCACTACGCTTGTTGGTGGGTTGCGTAGGAGACCGGCAAACAGCTCTTACTTGACGCCCTCATCAGATGTCGGAGTTTTTTACTTCAGGCATCTCGGGTCGGCCCTGCTGAAATAGGCGGGCCATGTCTTCCGCAAACATGGCGACGCTCTCGTTGGGTTTGT